>VMDO01009586.1:57441-76471 GCA_007922755.1 Pedetes capensis | reverse complement strand
GTATTGACCTGAATCCTCCCTGATTAGGACGAAGGCCCTTGGTGTCTTTTTGGGGAGGAGAGGCAGGGCCAGAATTTTGAGAATTTGACACCAACCTCTATGCAATTCAGGTTTGCTTCTCAGGGGACTCAGAGATGGACTAGTGGTCCTCCCCTTGCAGTGCTCAGCCTCGCACCCCTTGTCTGGTGCCCATGCCACGCCAGTGCTGGTGTATATAGCTCTGAGTTCTATATAGCTCCTAAAGGAGGTCTTTCACCCTCAGGTTCCGCCAAGCCTCTGTCAGCCAGATCGAGTCTATGATAATATACCTGTAGGGGCCTTGATGCCAGGGAGTCAATCTGTTGTTTTATGAAATTTATAATTTTGTTAAATGTAAAGGGTCCTAGTGTGACCATCAACAAAAGGCTAATCAAGGGTCCCACAAGAGGCATCAAGAGAGAAAACATAGAAGATTTCCACCAGTTATCAGCTGCGGCAGAAAATTTTTGTTTCTGTAATTCAATGTTAAGTTTATGTAATTGTTGAATTCCCGTTTCAACTAGGCCAGATTCATTAACATAAAAAATTCATTAACATAAAAAAAACCACAAAACATAAAAAAAGCATTCTTCTTTCAGGAATAGGCAGGTACCTCCCTTTTCAGCAGTCAGAAGATCTAGTGCTCAACGATTCTGTAAAGCAACCTGATTAGCATCTTCAAAAGCAAGATGTTTAACAAAGGCACTATCATTTTCTTCCTGTCCGACAAGTCTCTCGCTGCCATCTGTGAGCCTGCTGACAAAGTTACTGTAGGGCTCATCAGGGCCTTGTCCTATCTTTGCAAGAGAGGTGGTGGCTGATCCCTTAGGGGGAAGCCATTTCCATGCTTTAAGGCCAGCACACTGTATTTGAGCCAGGAGACCTGGGGGAAATTTGGCTTGTTTTTCATTAGTATCATAAGGGCTTCTCCCCAAAAGTTTTTCCCTAGTCCATTTTTTAGAGGTTTTACTTTCAGAATTGTGGAGAGCCATTTCTCTACAGTTTTCTGTGAACTGCGTTCTCCATAGCACGTAATCTCACCCCACCCCCGTCAAAGTAGCATGGGCTAAAAAATTCCAATCATTGGGTGTAAGCCATTTTTCACTCAAGCTATCAATTAAGGACAGGGTAAAGGGCGCCGTGGGACCATAATTGGTTACTGCCGCTTTTAATTCTTTGATATGTTTAAACCCAAGATGGCGATAATGCTGTTGTCTAATGGCCTCTTGTTCAAGATTTATTTCATCTGTTGCCTCATTATTGGAGGCTTCGTTATTGGACTGGGCTGGCTCATTTTCCTCTTCTTCGGAGGAATTATTTTCATCCTCCGAGGGGCCCTCTTCTTCTGAGGGTTTATCAATTTTTTGGGTAGAGTCGGGAGTATTTGTGAATTTAGAACAGGTGACCGGGAACGCCAGCATGGATCTTTGAGGTTTTTGAGATTTAGGTTTCGCTTTGACCATAGCTGGGGAGGGCGCTAGCGACAAGGAGCTTAATTCAGAGTTGAGCACCCTAAATTCTTTAATCAGATTTAAATGTTCTCTCTTTACTTCTATTAGCTTCCTGAGAGAAGCTGTTTTTTGGGCTAAAGCTGCTTTAGCCTTGGTAGCATAATCTGAAACATCGGCTGAGTCAAGGACTGGGGCACAAAAAGGGGGTGCGGTGGCATAGGGTGGCAGTTGGGAATTTAAAGGTGGCCAGTCAGGATTATGATATTTAGCGGCCTCCTCTTCTAGAGAAGCAGCCTCTTCGGGAGTAAGAAAATCATCAGGCTCGCCGTTGGAGGACCAGTTAGGAGAAATCAAGGAAGGGTAAATTTGAGAAGGGGGAGCAGTGGGTTTGGTCATGGGTTTTTTGTTAGTTGGAACTTCATCAATTTCAGGGACTGGTTCCTCCAAAGGGGGTATCTGAATGGCGACTGATTCACAGACAGGGGGAGGGGCGGGAATTTTTTTGTAAGATTTCCTCTCCTTTTTTTATAACCTTTTTTAATTCTGGGGAGAATCTCGACACCTGAAGAATATCATTAATTAAGTTCCAATAAGAGAAAACCTGAACTGGGACCCTTTTGTGTTCAAAAATTCTATAATAGTCTTTAAAACAATCACCTACTCTTGCCCATCTAGTTTCATCAATGCTACCTTCTAGGGAAAACCAAGGACAAATGTCATTAACAAAAACAAAA
Source organism: Pedetes capensis (assembly GCA_007922755.1). NCBI lineage: Eukaryota > Metazoa > Chordata > Mammalia > Rodentia > Pedetidae > Pedetes > Pedetes capensis. Next base: position 74,268 of record VMDO01009586.1, on the reverse strand, counting down.
AATTTGATAAGATCCTTCTTTTTAACCCGAGTCCCTCGTGTCTTGATAGATTCCTTAAGACCCTTAAGAAACAGGTCATGTTTACTTAATGCTTGTCCCATAATTGTGTCGCTTTTTTCCTACCGTTCCAAATCAATCTCACAGGCAGGCAATTCTGTGGTGATCACAATGCGGATCTTCACTCACTTCTGCATGGAAGTGGTGATCCTTGAGTATGCGGCCGACATCAGGGAGCGACGTTCATTCGGACCCCAGACCCTCGAGCCCCACGTTGAGGCACCAGCTGCCCCGACCTGCGGGGCCTTTCAACAGGGACCTAGAGTAGAGGGCGAATGAACAGGAGAGACAAGAGACACGAAGAACAAGAGCAAGACAGGCTGTCTGATCAAGCTCCAAAGTCTTTAATTTTTTGCTGTAGCTTATATACACATGGGAGGGGGAGGTACCAAAATGGTACAAAGGTCAGGGACTTTCCAGAAGTCTTCAGTTCTTCCTGTGACTCAACATCAACTATTTTCACCACATCCTGCACTTTTCCATCAGGGTATCTTGTAAAAGGTTACTTATGGCCTTGGCTCCCGGCAGGAGGGAAAGAAAGCAATATTGCTTCCCTTACTTAAGGTGGAGAGAAGGCCAGTTGACTCTGTTTATATGGTGCATGTAGGCCCACATGTGTACACACACAGAGAGATAAACATAGACACACTCAAAGTGACTCTTGGAACTTTAAATGAAACCTTCAGAACAATGTATTAAGGAACTCATCCATTCTTCTAAAGAAAATATCCCAACTCTCTATTTTTAATGGTTAAAAGATTCTTATTTCTGAAGCCAATTGTGAAATACTTATGCAATTTCAGGTTAGTAGAAAAGGAAAACATTTGCTAACTCATGCCTGCAGCAGTACCACTGTGGCGTCCAATCCCGTCAGATCTCGGAAGCTAAGCAGGGTTGGGCCTGGTTAGTACTTACATGGGAGACCACCTGTGAATACCACATGCTATGGGCTTAGGAGAAGGACCCAGCACCCCACTCCCAAAAAACAATCAGCCATTGAAAACCCTATGAATTTGCAGAGAAGCATGACAGTAGTGTTTCACCTGTTGTAGGTACGATTGCTGTGAGTTGGACACCTACTTGACGGCACCTAACAAAAAAAACAACGAGTGGAGATCTATCTTAACAATTTGAGATCATTTAAATGAGGGCTGCCTCAAGGCCAGGAATTGGACCAGGTAATGTTTCCAAATGCCTGAGAGATATTAATTAGAGTTCTAGTTATGAAATCAGAATTCCTGGAAATTCTTGGATATTTCCCAAGTCATAATCCATTCTTAAAATATAGTACTCAAATTCTTTACTCATTATTATGGACAACTGGAAAATTATATAACTAGTAAGAATACTTCAGCAGGTTTTTTTGTTTGTTTGTTTTGTTTTGTTTTGTTTAAGCAGTTCTTTACAAAGAGCTATGGCCTATAGAAAGTATTTGAATGCTGGAAAATGCCAGCAAACATTATTGGGTAGTACTTCAAACACTCATTTCCCACTATAGCACTACACAGAATCCAGTCTAAAATACCAATTTAAGATCTTTTCTTGCTCCCCAAACTCATTATTTCTTGGAAAACCACTCATAGTACTTGTAGAATGTATTCTATAAATACAAATTTATTAACATCTATTTTATTTTCAAGGATGACTCACCATTAGCAGCAGACAGGCTGTGAACACATCTTCATAAAGGCCCCAGCTACAAGCAATGCTGATTCATTAGATGATGACCTTTCTCTGTGTGCTTCTAACCAGAGGGCTAGGGTTTAGCTCAGATAATAGAGTGCTGCTCCACACTTTCTGAGGACATGTATTGGATCCCCAGCACAACAAAAATGGGAGAAAGATTTGGCAATCCATTCCCTAAACAATCCAGAAACAATCAGACATTGAAAACCCTATGAAGATGGCTGAATCGGACATGACTCATTGGCACCTAACAACCACAACAGCAGTTTCTAACCAGGTTCCTAGAAATCCCAGCCTTAACCTCAGAATCCATTTGTTAATGTTTCCTGCCTGTGCTGGCCATTTGATCTTGGTAAATTACTTCTATTTAGTACTATCTCTATGTTAATCATAAAGCTTTAATTCTCATGGGAGGATTACACTTTTTCCCCCCACATTCCTAATTTCTTGCTAGGTTTTACTTGGGATTTAGAAAAGCATAAGTTCTCTGAGAAGTGTCATGGAAGAATTTCAATAAGGAAACACTAGGTTTGATACAAGAAACAGGTCAGTGAAATAACAGAGCTTCATGAGAGCATTTTTGTTGTATTTTCAAAGGGGAACCAGCCTGGAAAATGGCACTCTGAGCATATTTTCCCTTGACACCTCACCACCAGCTCTCCACCCTGCAGTCCATTAGCCCCCTACACACACAATCTTCCTTCCCTGATTCCAAATCATCTAGAGTTGACCTAGGACCTAGTCCACCCCTGCTCACAAGATTAATCTTGGTGAGTCTGGGGCTAGAGCAAAGGATTCACACTATGCTCCATGGCACCCTCTGGGCTCAGCGGATTCCTGAGAGGCCCTTGCAGAAGGGGCAAATGAACCTCATCTCTACATTCAACCACTGTAGCTCCCCATCTATCAGTTTAACATATCTTACTTTTTCTGAAAAGGTATTTTTTGTTTATATAAAGAGCCAGTTCTACTGCTAACAAAAAACAGAAAAATTTTAAAAATTGCTGACTTAGACCTGAAAGGACTTAGTGACCCTTACTTGGCAGATATCTGGGGGGCTGGGCTGGTTTCAGGTTAATGCCTAAAAATGCAGGACAGATAGGGCCACAGGAAAGTAGTGTCAGGGATCCTGGAGACTGGCCAGGGCGACCTGAGCTCTGTTCAAGCCTGGGGTATCAACACAAAATGGCTCAGTCTAAGGCCAGCAATGGGTTGAACCAGGCCTTCTTGGTCTCTGGCCATGTGCACTTCAGCACATGTGAAGCACTCTGGGAGGTGGCGACAAAGGTGGAAGTGAGAAGGTGCTAACTCTCAACTGCTTTCTAAGTATCTCTCAGTCTCCCCTAAAATGAGGTTCCTGTGACATTGCAAACTCTTCCATAGAGATGACAAACTCACCCAGACTTTTCCATGTCTTTTTCTGTTCCTTGTCTATTCCTCCCCCTCCTCTTTTTCCTCTTCTTCCTCATCCCTTGCTTCCCCTCCAATCTTCTATCTGCTACTGTTTCTTTTCCTAAAGAATAGTCACTTCATTTTCTGTTCATGGTTTTGACCTCTCCTTATTTTTTATCTAGAATGAATGTCTTATATCATTATGCTGTATACTCTGCCAGCTGACCAACCTATGCCCCCTCCTTCCTCCTCAGTCCACATGCCCTCAGAGCTTCAGGACTGCCGTACTCATCCCTGGATTAAGTCATCGTCAATTCCCTTGAACATGGACTGATCCATCATAGCACATAATACTCTGCCTTAGATGTAAAATATTCTCAACAACTATAAGGAAAGACTTAGACTGAGTCCTCCACTACCAAAACAGATATACTGCTCTTTATATGGCAGGCTTAGAAAATAGATTATTGACCTGTTGTTGTTAGGTGCCATCAAGTCGTGTCCAACTCATAGTGAGCCTCGTAGGGTTTTCAATGGCAGATTGTTTCAGGATTGCCTTGGGAGTGGGTTGCCACTTCCTTCTCTCATTTTTGCTGTGCTGGGGGTTGAACTCGGGACCTCAGAGACTGCTGAGCAGTGCTCTACCAACTGAGATAAATCCCAGCCCGGACTATTGACTAGCTAACAAAATAAGAGAAGACTAAGGAAATATCTCAGAATATTTATGCTGTCTCAGGTCTTAATTTCAAGACATGCATGTGCTCATACAGAATTTTAAAAATCCTGGATTTTAGTCAAGTGGAGAATGTTTCCAGGTCTTTCTTCATAATTTCAAATATGCTCATTTTATAAATTTTTCAAAGAACATGCTTTGCATTGATTTCAATGCATTGATTTCAGCAACAAAAAAACACCAGGTGCGGAACACCAAGTTTGTCATCAGGACTGTATTTCTTCATTATATATCTTACCATACTTTCTCAATAACTTGGAATATTGGATCTCCATAGTGACAAGTGATGTGGAAAACTGACTCAATAAGTAAATAAGACTTCAGAACCATATGCACTGAATAACTCAAAACCAAACCCATGTTGTTAAATAATCTGCAACTTTGGTGATAAAGAGGGAGAAAATGGATCAATGTCTAAAATCAAAAGCTTTGAATCAGATGAGCCAATATGACTCTTGGGTTTAGTACTACCAGCTGTATTGCCACTTGCTGATTCAATTTCTTCTTATGTAAAATGAGAATAATAACTACCTTATAGGGCCATCACTAAGATTAAACAAGATACCTTATAATCTCTGTGAGAATAGCAATCGTATCTTGTTTACAATAGTTGTTTCAGTGCCTAACAAAGTGCATGACACGTAGTAGGCATTCAAATAAATTTCCAGGGATTCAGAAAAATATATAAATGTCCCAAGAAATGTCAGAACAGAATTTCCACGTGGAAACACCAGGTGGGCCAGGAGAAACAGATCAGTGAAATAGGGCATAATAGCATTTTGCTATATATTCAAATAGCATCTTACAAAAGTACTAAGAAGGTAGGAGGAAATGGGTAGATAAATGAATGAATGAATCCCTCAGCATAATGCTCAATATATATTAAGAACCTTATAAATGGATGCTCTAAAAGCACACTTTATAAAAATAATCAGCAGAGCATGTGCTACAAAGCATATGCTGCATTTTTAGGTCATGTTGGGCTGACACATATTTATGGTCATGTGTCAAGAGAAAGGATTTGACCTTTAAGTCTGTGTGATCATGTCTGCAGGATACTTTATGATTAGCTTTTATCAAATGGCCACTGTATTTGAAGATCTTCAAGGACTTTACCTTGAACCTGTAGTGATCTGGGACATTCTGAAGAGTTGTGGAGCCATTTACATGTAATTCAAAGTTCCAGAGGCCTGTTTTCAAATTTATAGTGGTTGCCCCACCACCTCCTCTAGGTCGCCTCAATCTACCTCTTAGTGCCATCCTCCTCCTAAGAAGTAACAGGCAGACAAGAAGGTGACTGTCTTTTATTCTGGACAATCTTGGAAGATGTATTTCATTCTCTTAGCAAATATTTACTATCACCTAAGTGATGAGCTGTGTGAATACAATAATACAAAAGACTCACTTGCTGCCTCAGGCAAAGAGGTGATAAGACGGCTGAAATAGGATCTGGGAGCAGTTAAAGCAGAAGTAAGTGACTGGAAATGAGAGGGCAGCTTTCCTGTTGTTCCCAAAGAGGTCTTGTAGTGGGAGTGGATTTGTACTCAGTCTTCAGCACTGGGGGAAGGAGTAGGGGTGCTCATATGCCTCCACATACCTCCCTTGTGTGCTTAACGTTGAAAATGACATCATTTCATTAAAAAAAAAAAAAAGCTGCTGAAGTCAGCAGGCTTGGCTCTCCCTTTAACAGATGTGGCATGAAAGTCCACAGGGATTCTGTGACCTATTCAACACTGTAAAGCTAATGCAGGATAATACAAAACCATCAGGGCAGGTCCAAAACCAGACACATGGTCTGTCGGCTTCTTTTCAGCCTTAACTAAACCATGTGGAAGTCTCTTCTTTGGGTAAGATGGGTCTCCAAAAGAGAAGGGACTTTGAGGGGAAAATATCACAGCCCTTTATTATGGCACTGCCACTATACCAATTCTGGCAATTCCACACAATGAGCCTGTTTTTAGGGACATTGATCCATTCTCACATGTCTCGGCCTCTACCAGCATCTCCCAGCTTCCTTCTGTAGCAGCTGAGAAGCTAAGCTGATCTCACTAGGAGCCTGGCTTGAGAAGCAGAGGGTGCCCTCAGCCAGGTCCTTCTCCACCTGCTTTTACATGTATTACCCCATTCAGTATTCATGGTAGCCTATGAAGTTCTTAGGCTTTATTATTATTTCCCTTTGCAACTTAAGGAAACAAAGTTACAGAGGGATTAATTAATTTACCCAAGGACACAGAACAAGTTAGTGACAGAGCTGGGGTTCAGACTTAAGCAGTGAGGGTCCATGCTCCAACCATGATGCATATGCAAACTCCTGCCTATTATCTACTGATGCATAAAAGTCACTCTGAACAATGGGAATCATATTTGCTTACAGTTCTTTGGGTGAGAAATTGAAGCAGGAAACAGTAGAGACATATCATCTCTGTTCCACAGTGTCTGTGGTTCAGCTGGGCTGCCTCAAATGACTTGACAGTGGCTATGTGTCTGAGGCCTTGGTTCTCCCTTAAAGGGTCCCTCTATGAGGCTAGTGTGGGCTTCTCTGCAGCATGGTGGTCTATAGTTCCAAGAGGGAGCACTCAGTAGGCAAGAGCTCATCAAGCTTCTGCTTGCATCAGACTTGCTAATAGGCCAAAGCAAATCACATGGGCCAAGCCCAGAGTCAGTATGAGAGAGAAGTACTTAAGGGGGTGAATACCCGGTGTTCACCTGTGGACACCAATGGAACATCTTAGTGTAGCAGACACATGGGACATAAAAGTGGATGAGAGCAAAAGATTTTGGGGCAGGGTTTCTGTTTCTTTATTTTCCTGCACTGCCCTTTACAAGGAACATATTGCCCACAGGAAAAGGGAGCTTAAAGTTAGTGCATATTATATTAGAAATGGTGAGAAAGTGGCTTTCCTGCCTGAGACAGGTGTCATTTTTGGCCACAAACAATAGAATCAATTGACTGGCAAACTGAGCTTATTTCATTTCATTTAAGGGAACCTAATTAAGGTGAATCATAGGATGCTGAGTAGATTAATGGAAAGTTTTCTTTGTTTATTTCTCAGTACTGGGGGGTTGAACCCAGAAACTTGAACATGCTAGGCAAGGGCTCTACTACTGAGATGCACCACCAGCCCTAACCCCATTTTGCAGTACTGGGAGACTAAAACCTGGGCTTTGCACACATTTTGCAAGTGCTCTACCACTGAGCTGCACCCCTACCTCCCACCACCATGTTTCTTGTTGTTGTTGTTGTTGTTGTTGTTGTTTATCTTGAGACAGAGTCTTGCTAATTTATACAGGCTATCTTTGGCCTTAAACTTGTGATCCTTCTGCCGATGCCTCCCAAGTCTCTGGGATAACAGGCATGCACCACCATGCCCAGCCACCAGCCCTTTCTTTATTTTTATTTTGAGACAGGGGTCTCACTAAGTTGCACAAACTGCCTCAGGCCTCAATGTCATGATCCTCCTGCCTCAGCCTCCTTAGTCGCTTGGGATTACAGGTGTGCTTCACAGTGCCTGGCTGAAGAGTTTTCTTGAAAATAATAAACTTGCAGAATATTACAAAAAAACTAGGTCAGTTGAAATAGCTATGTTAATAAGATAAAGTGGATAAAACGTTGTGTCTTTAGCAAGTTTGCCACTCAAAACAGCTTGATTAGAGAACCAACATGTAAAGAGACACCAACATGTAAAAAAAAACAGATAAATTAATACCAGATTGTTAAAACATCACTTTTAAAAATGAGCAGATTAAAGATTTTTCTGAGATACTAAATAAAGAGTTTGAAAAAAATCTACCCAAGCACCATTTTCTGGCTCAGAAAACAATTGTTGTTGTTGTTGTTAGGTGCTGTCGAGTCCGTATCCGACTCATAGAACCATCTAAAAAGGTCCAGGAATTCTAATCCTACTTCTATTCCCCGTATGATGCTGATGAATGATTTATTTATCTGTTGCTTTCTTTCCTCAATTTTAAGTAATCACTGACTGTAGAGGGGAAAAAAAACCAAGTTTAAATTCTAAAAGTAATTTTGGGCCCAATTCCTCACCTTAAACCAAAGTAAACCATCCTGTAGCAGATAATTTAATTATAACTATACATTTTGTCTGTCTCATGTAGGCATATTTTATCACTGCAAGAAGTGTCATTTTAGTTCATGAAGTAATATGTATATATCTATCTGCATTGTGTATTTATGAGTACAGACTTGCCTTTATCCTATTCTGAAATGTAACTGAAATTGAGTGAAATAATGCAAAGCAAAGATGTAAACTAGGACACAGAGTGATCTGTTTGTGTTGAGAACTACCTTTCTCAATACAATTATGCAGAGCTAAAAGTTCAGACTCTTCAAAATATGAAAAGCTTGAATTCAATTATGTTTACCCTCAGCCAGTTAATTAGAAAGAGTTCACTTGGTGATATCATTATGCCACACTTGGGACTAAGCTCATCAGGGATTAGACCAATGTGACAGCGACAAATTCTATTGCTGAAGGGAGATGTGATGGTATTTCTCAGAAAGCATTCCCCATGCAGTGTGGAGAAACTCTCCAAGTCACTTTCAACCATTGGCTCTTTGAATATGAGAGCCAGTCATTAGCAAGTTTATAGATCATTCTTCACCAACAGAGTTTCTTTCAAAAACTAAGTGATCTTTTATGTTTTAAGGCTCTCAAAATACAAAGGACACATGCAGCTTTTTTAGTGTCCTGGACTTTGTACTTCCACCAGTGGAGACATGTTTAAGTTTACAATACCAATGTCTACAATTCAATGAGAGGGTCCAAAAGTATCAACAGAATGAGAGAAGTCTTAAGGGTAGCCTAGTACTCTTACATGTTCCTAGACACAGCATTTTGGAAAGGCCTACATCTTCTGGAGCGAGAACTCTAATGCAATTTATTAGGAAATATGAGAAGCCTTGCTCTACTGAAGCAACATGTACTTCACAAAGTACTTCAGTGTGCAGGACCTCATCTGATACTCAGGCCCAGTCTTGAGAGCAGCCATTAGAATCCTCCATTTCTGAAGTGAAGAGTACAGGATAGGAGGAATTTAAGTGGCTTACCAAAGATCACATCACAGTGAAAAGAAGAACTGCATCTTGACCCCAACCCTCGCATGGCAGATGGTGGCTTTTCTACCAGAATTTTTCCTGAACACCTCTCTGTCTCCCTTTGGGCCTTAAAAGTGTTCTCAAAAGATCATCCTCTTACTGAGAAAACACTTGACTCCCATATTTAATCAATTCTCCATATGCATAGAGTATAAACAAGTATTTTTTAGAAAAATAGAATCTTCTGATGAAAATTTTATAATACAGTATGTTCTACAGAATCACTGAAGTAAATTGAACTAGAGTAATCATTCAAGCCTCTTAAAACTCTGAGATCTAGAGTCCCTGGCCTCTTTGGGTCACAGTTTTTTCATCAGTACTAAAGATTTCAATCAGAAGATGTCTAAGGCCCATTCTTAGCCCTACAACAATAGCTGTAATCTTTAAGTCTTCCAAAATTACAATAGTTAAAAACTGCCACAGCCAGGCGTGGTGGCACATGCCTGTAATCCCAGTGACTCGGGAGGCAGAGGCAGGAGGATCGAAAGTTTAAGACCAGAGGCAGTCTGCATAATTTAGTGAGACTCTGTCTCAAAAAGTTAAAAAAATGGGCTGGGGGTGCAGCTCAGTGGTACCACACTTGCAAAGCATGCAAGCACAAGGCCCTGGGTTCAACTCCCAGTACCACACACACAAATAGTAATAATAATAATAATAATAATAATAATAATAATAATAATAGTAAACTACCACCCCTATTGTAGCCAAATGTAAGTGCTATCACGATGTTTTCTCTATTAAGAAAAGACATCTAGTAGAGGCCTCCATCAAAGAAGGAAAGAAAGAAAAAAAGAAGGAAGGAAGGAGAAAAGAGGAAAGAAAAGAAGAAAGAAAGAAAGAAAGAAAGAAAGAAAGAAAGAAAGAAAGAAAGGTTAAAGGAAAGGAAGGAAAAGGAAGGGAAATGAAGAGAAGGGAAAGGAAGGGAAGAGAAGGAAAAAGAAAGGGAGGGAAGTGAGGGGAAGGGAAGGGAAGGGAAGGACTAATAACTATCCAGCCAGCTGGCAGCCTTATGTACAACCTTTCGTGTGCAGGCCTCAAGATCATCCTGCCATTCTTATGTTAAAGAGGAAGAAAAGGAGATTCAGAGAAACTAGCTCCTTTGCTCAAGGTCACTAAGCTCTTATTAGCAGAGCTAGGATTGAAACTGCCTTCAAAGCCCTTGTTCCCTTTCCATTGAGTTATTGTGGCAACAGACAAACTGGAAGATTAAGAATACAAACAAAATGAAACACTTTCCCCTAAACTGCAGGAAAAGTAACATGGAAAAGTGAAATCCTCAGATATTGAGCTGTCATAGGACTAAAAGTGTAGATTTTATGATGTATTATTTCCTAGTCTGACCAAGAGAAATATTGGGAAAAAGCATTGATCTGGGAGGCCAGATGCCAGGATTCTGCTTCTAGGCACTTTTGATGTTCTAGGAAGCACGTTTTTAGATGCTAGGTTATGAATAAATAGTAGTTCCACCCATGGGCTAGAGAAAAATTATAACAGTAGTAGCAGCTAACATTCTCCAGTGCCTGTTCTGTGCTAGGCATCGTTTAGGGCACCATATTTGGCATTGCCTCATTTTTATCCTTATGATAACCTTAAGAGGTGAACATCTGATTATCTCCATTTTACAGATAAGATACCAAAGCACATAAAAGTGGTGTGGCCTCCCCCAATCTATATGGTGTGTGCTAGAGCCGGAACACAAACCCCAGGAGTGTGATTCCAGTGCCCAAACTTTAGCCACCGTGCTTAAAGTAAGGCACACAACTATGAAGCTGAACAAGCATTTAAAAATGCAAGGTGATGGATATGTGAGTTGTCCTGATATGATCATTACACATTGTATACATGTGTCAATATATCACACTGTACCCCATAAATATGCAAAATAATTATGTCAATTAAAATCTTTTAATTAAAAAAATATGGTTAGAGTAAAAAAGAAAGAAAGAAAGAAAGAAAGAAAGAAAGAAAGAAAGAAAGAAAGAGTGTAAATCCAAAATGGTGATTAGGGGAAAAAAATTGCCATAATAAAAACCGAATTTCCTCAACCAAGGGAAAGGCCCATATGAGGTCATTATTATATTAGTCAACTTTCCCCAAGAATTGGCTCTGCCAGGGTGTGCATTTGAATATCTGAACATTTGGTCAGTGTACCTGGTATGATCACATACAACTGCACTGAATAGAAACCCAACTACAGCAGCCTAAGTGGATTGAGGTCTATTTTCCTTACATAACAAGCAGTTAGGGCTGCCCAGCTACCACACTGACCCAGGGGCCTGCCTGAGGGTTTCCCCTTGCTTGCCTGGGTGGCTCCTTTAAGTGTTGGTGTCATTCTCTTGCTTGGAAGAGGAATGCTGCTGTCCCTGTGCTGTCCAATATGGAACCACTAGCCATGGTGTAGGTATTTAATTATGAAAATAAAATTGAGACAAAAATTCAGCTCTTCAGTCACATTTGCCACATTTCAAATGCTCACTAGCCACATGGGGCTATGGTTACTCTATTGGATCCATGTAGCACATCTCCATTATCATAGGAAGTTTTAGCAAATGGTGCTGCTATAAACATCACACACACACAAACACACATAAGCAAGAAGATAAAAAAAAAAAGGAGACAAAAAATTGAATGTCAACAGAGATGTTTCTTTTTCACAAGACAAGAGCTTTCATGATATCCTTACCAGTAGAATTTCACTTTCATCTCCTTGGTCTAAATTACATCACCTGAGCATACCTACCTACAAGAGAATTTGGTTTACTGGGCCTATTGCTGCCCTGAATCAAAATGGAATGTGTGGGTAAGGAGGAGGGAAGAATATCTAATTAGCTAGGTGACTAGCATGAATAATGCTTTAAATTATGGTTCTTGTTGTTAGGTGCCTTTGATTCAGTATCCCACTCATAGCGACCCTCATAGGGTTTTCAATGGCTGAGTGCTTCGGGATTGCCTTGGGAGTGGATTGCCAGGCCCTTCTCCCATAAATTATGGTTAGTTTTACCAAAACAGAATGGCAAAGCCAGGCAGTGAACACCTAACAGGAAAAGATGCAGGGCCCAGGGTGTGCAAAGGCAGTAAGTGAGTGATTACTGCCACCTAGCAGTTCCTTTCAGGAGAGAGAAGACAATGAAACAGAAAAAAATAAAATAAAAAAAGAATAAAGAAGGTGTGAGAGTGTAGGCTTCTTCATAAAGAGCCTGCACTGGAGCACCTTCACCAGTTGGAGTTCTAGAACAGACTTCCTAGGAGCAGACTAGTTAACAGAAGTGTGAGCAATGGCCAACTTTTCTTATGTTGCTAAGGAGCCTGATATTACCATGATTAAAGGCTTTCTTATGGAGATGGGCATTTTAACTAGGCTCTGGCTGCAGGTGGCCTGGGATCACTGGCCTAATGAATCCAATAGACTGCAGATAGCTTTCAGGCCCCCAGCTGGCAAAGCCCTAAAGCCTTACAATGATGAGCTCAAGTTTGAAGACGGGTGGTTGCTCATGCCTGTAATCCCAGAGATTCAGGAGGCCAAGTCAGGAGGATCGCAAGTTCAAGGCCAGAGGCAGCCCACATAATTAGCGAGATCTTGTCTCAAAAAGAGATCAAATGCTAAGTGCCATATAAATGAGGCAAAAAACCATCTGGCAGCCTATACCAGCACAAAGAAGACATTACAAGATGATGGCAACCAAGAGGTGGGGGCTGGGTTTGGGAAACTGCAAATAAATTTTGCTTCAACATTTTGTCCCTGGCGAATTCTACAGAAAAATGTAAAATAATTAGACATAAATATATAGAGACAAAAGGCAATGAGCTTATATCATCCCTCTTATTCCTACTGCCCTTTTGCCTAACTCCAGTTTTAACAAAATATTTGCTTTTGCTATCAAAAGGACAAACAGATGACTGAGTTTATTATGTATCCAATGAAGAGAATGATTTGTTTACCTGTAAGTAATTTCCCACAAAGAAAAGTGATAATGGCATATAGTTATTTCACATCTAGCAGATGTCAATGCATTCCCCAAAAGATATCTGGGGAAACTGGAACACCAAACTAATACCCTGCCTCAATGGTCACATCAGTGTCTATCTCCAAATGAGTATAGGGTATAGAGAAGTGAAAAAAAAAATTCGTTACTATCTAGGGCTTGTAGAGAATAAATACTCACCTTTGGAAATGGGGTTCAGCATAGGATGAGAAGTGGAGAAAGGAAAGGAAAGGAAGAGTTTTTGATATGAACTACAACTGTGGCATCTGATCCTGTCAGATCTCAGAAGCTAAGCAGGGTTAGTACTTGGATAGGAAGCCGCCTGGGAACACCAGGTGCTGTAGGCTTTGGAGAAGGACCCAGCAACCCACTCCCAAAGAACAATCTGCCATTGAAAACCCTATGAATAGCAGAGAAGCACTGACAATAGTGTTTCGTCTGTTGTACATAGAGTTGCTATGAGTTGGACACTGACTTAACAACACCTAAAAATAACAACAACAACAACAACAACAAACCTCTGAAATTTTAAGAACATGAAACATACAGCTATTCTTGAAGAGAGAACAGCCGCATTTCTAAAGCTCAGACCCATGGTTAGGGTTACATTTGTTAAAGAGGGAAGAGAGTGGTTCAGTTGTCCCTGTCCCGAGGAATTTGTTTCTTGGGCTTCCATAGTAAATAAAACAGACTGAGAGGCTTAGACAACAGAAATTTATTGTACCACAGTTCTGGTGGCTAACAGTCCTTATTGTTAGCCCGAGTGTCAGCAGTGCTCCTTCTGAGGGACGTGAGAAAGTGTCTGGCTTCTGGTGGTTTGCAGGCAATCCTTGGCATTCTTTGATTTGTGGCAACTTGATTCCACTCTTCACATGGTTTTCTCTCTGTTTCTCTGTGTGTCTAAATTTCTCCTTTTTATAAAGACATCAGTCGTTGGATTAGGGCCTACCCTAATGCCTCCATCTTCACTTCATCATTTACAAAGAACCTATTTCCAAACAAAGGCACATTCACAGGTACTGGGATTTAGGACTTCAATGTCTTTGGAGGATACAATTCAACCCATAGCACCACATAACCCTGACCAAGGAATGGCCTCACTTTACCTTGTTAATGTAGGGCCATGTAAAAGTATACTTAATGGTATCACTTTTGCTCTCTAGGATGTCACTGACACAGGAAAACAAACCCCTCTCATTTTCTGGAAGTTTGCAAACTACAATCTTTTCTTTATAAAGCTGGAAGAAATTGTTCCAATCTGAACTCTTAATTAGACATTTCCAACAGCTTTCTCTACATCCACCCCTTCCTACCCCCTGCAGACAGTTAAGGCCTTGGATTTAGGATCTACTCCTGAAAGTATACTGATTCAAAAGTTTTAGATCTTCCTTAATCTCATTAAAAATTGGAAAGTATGGATACCAATTCAATTCAACCAACCTTTCTCCAGAAACCCTTTTGTGCCAAGTGCTATGCTGGAGATTTGGATACAGACTCCACAATCTTGCCATCTGCACACTACTGAAAGGAAAGCCCAGAATCCTGGTCTTTCCTGACCCAATTGTTCTGAGGTCTGCCCAGTGGAATGAGTGGAGGACAGGACAAGGAGCTCTGCTTTTAAGCAAGTTCCTGTGATTTTAGGAAAGTATAAAAGAAATTAGGTGAGTTTATTTTGTGGGTCCAGAAATTCCATATGTTTAACCCCCAACTCCACATTAATAACATATTTTTCTCTCTCCTGCTAAGATTTGCTTGCAAAGATTCTAGAACATAGAATAGAGTCGCCTTGCCCTTGCCTCATTCTCTTCATTTTTCACCCTACTCACCTGCAAAATAAGTGAATAAATGGGAGAAAAACATTTGAAATCCTTTCCTGTGGAAAAAAAAAACCATGATATCTTGTTTTAAATGATCATTTTAAGAACCAGTGGGCTTGACTTTTTTTATATATAATAACCTCTCAGAAAATGGTTCTTAGAAATAGGCACCATGACACACACCTGTAATACCAGCAACTTGGGAGGCTGAGACAGGAGGATTGCAGAATCAAGGCCACAG
The DNA here is from genome assembly GCA_007922755.1 of Pedetes capensis. Lineage (NCBI taxonomy): Eukaryota > Metazoa > Chordata > Mammalia > Rodentia > Pedetidae > Pedetes > Pedetes capensis. The sequence continues at coordinate 59,246 of VMDO01009586.1, read as the reverse complement.
ACAGCTTGTACAACTTAGTGAGATCCTGTCTCAAAATAAAAAATAAAAAAAGGGGGATGAACAGAGGTAGAGTACTTGCTCAGCATGCACGAAGTCCTGGGTTCAACCCCTCAGTAATACAAATAAAAACAAAACAAAACAAAATAAAATAAAAGAGAGGTTTAGGGTGCAGCTCATTGGTTGAGCACTTACCTAGCCTACACAAGACCCTGGGTTCAACCTCCCAGTAACAGGAAAAAAAGAAAAGAAAAGAAAAGAAAAGAAAAGAAAAGAAAAAAACATCTCTTAGGAACACTTTTGAACACAAGTCACCAGTCATTATTTTCCTTTCAAAGCTATATAATCTCAATTTCTTTTTCTCTACTTCTTTATTTTTCTTTTTTCTTTTCTGTTTTTTTGTTTGGGGTGTTTTGTTGTTGTTTTGTTTTTGTTTTTGTTGTTCAGTACTGGAAGTGGATCCTACGGCCTCACATACACTAGACAAGTCCTCTACCATGAACTGCACCCCCAAATCCTCTTTTATTATTTTTTTGTCTTGAAACAGGATCTTATTAAATTACAAATGGTGCCTCTGGCCTTGAATTTGCAATCATCCTGCCTCAGTCTTCTGAGTTGCTGGGATTACAGGCATGCACCACAGTGCTTGTTAATAATCTCTATTTCTTTAATTTTTTTTTCTCCTGGTCTTATTTTACACCTTCCTGATTATTTTTGTTGCTTTCCTAGAATCTAAATTCTTTAAAGTTTTGAGTCAAAACCTGTATGCTACAATAGAATACACACTGAACACAGATGTAAGATATTGTAAGATGCAATAATACTGCAGCCCGGGTGTGGAATAAATGTAGAAGTACAGGACCATATAAGACTTGAAAAATAAAACATGTACCATAAATGACAAATAGCACCAGCACCAAAAGCAGTGACTATGATATAAGGAAATGTGGGGCTGACTTGCTCACTATTAGGAACAGCCTCATGTCAGTACGGTTTGGGCAGCTTATAAGAAGGATGTTCGTGGCATGACAGGTTTGCTCACCGCCTTTACTTACAACATAATCACATTTGCTGTGTGACAGCGATCTGGCTACACAGTTCACAGGGAGATCTATCAGTCTTGTTGAGGACTCTCCAACTAGCCACTTGGAAATGACATGTGTTGGCCCTGATGCTATCCTACTGAGAACCTTCAGCTCTGAGACTCTATCAAAGCCTTAAAATATGTTCCATCTGACAAAGGTTCTGCACAGCCTTCTACAAGTGACATACTAGGAAGTTCACTGATTCAGACTCGCTCTGCCTATGCACACCAAGCCAGGGGGGAACCTGTTCTTTCTCATCATACTGCTAAGCCTCATTCTGCTTCTTCCTTCCCTAGCCCGTCACCAGCTCACCCACCCCAAGAACCTGCTGAAGATTCTGCTCAACTTCAGTGGTCCTTGTCTCTCTCCTTCCTCATCTACTTCCCAGCATGTATTTCCTGCCAGCTAGTCTCCTAGTTTCCTCCCATCCTCAATACGAAAGGAGTCATGATAAAAATGTCTTCTTCAGTCTACTTTTATATTTAGATTACCACTAATTTATTTTCAAAATTTCAGCCTTGAGCCCAGCACAGTGGCGCACACCTATAATCCCAGAGACTTGGGAGGCAGAGGCAGGAGGATCACAAGTTCAAGACCAGAGGCAGTCTGCGTAATTTAGTGAAACTCTGTCTCAAAAAGTAAAAAAATGGGCTGGGAGTGCAGCTCAGTGGTCCAGCATCTGCAAAGCATGCGAGCATGGGGCCCTGAGTTCAACTCCCAGTA
>VMDO01009586.1:0-57341 GCA_007922755.1 Pedetes capensis | reverse complement strand
AGAAGCAAAATCTACCTTGCTTTTAATTGGCCTCTGTAATCTAGACTGGGGAATGACTTATTCAAACACAGGCATGCTCTTCTTTTTATGCATTCTAATTCTTAAGCTCCAGTGAATGGGGTGGGCAAGGGGGACAGACTCGGGTAATAACAGGGAATTTCATGGAAATTCCCAGGCATTGTAGGGAGCATATACTAAAAATAGTCAACTAGAGCAACACATACAGGTTTTGCTGGGAGAACAAAGGTTACTGGAGAGGCTGCACTTATTTTTAATGATACAAACAATTCTATTGACTCTTTACATTTTCATTCCAAGACCTTCTAATATCATTCAGTATTTGATGAAGATGAAATGGAACAGGGTCACATGTCATGTCACTTATGATAACTTAGCATTATGGCTGGTTGGGAAATAAGACCAAGCATATGCGGCTCACAAATTTGTTTGCTATAAATTCCCAGCACCTGTTTATAATGCACCTTTACTGAGAAAACAGCTTCAGTAACATTATATAGCACGGTTCATGAATGCTATTAACCATCCCTATTGCATGTTACAAATTTAAAAGGTTTTTAACTTTACAGACAATCCATGGGTTTATGAATTGAAAGCCACTAAAATAAATCATCCTTCGTAATGAAAAGGAGGAAAAAGGGCCTGATATAATTTCTATTTGTCAAGGTATAATGATGTCACCATCCATTTATCCTCTGCACTTAAAGGTTGAAGCTATTCAACAAATCTCTCCTCAGCCAAATACATCTGGATCCTTAATGGAGGCCACAGTGCAGGTTTCTGATTAGTTCACACATCATTCACCAATTATAACAGAAGGAAAAACTTGTTTTTTCCTACCCCAAGTTATTAATTAGAACAATAACCTAATGACTAATTAGGTTATGACTAATAGTGGGATCTTAAGATAAAAAAATGGGCTGGGATTTGGCTCAGTTGGTAGAGCGCTGCGCTGCAGTCTCTGAGGTCCCGAGTTCAATTCCCAGCACCGCACAAATGGGAGAAGGACCTGGCAATCCACTCCCAAGGCAATCCCGAAACAGTCAGCCATTGAAAACCCTATGAGGGTTGCTATGAGTCGGATACCGACTCGACGGCAACCTAACAACAACAACAACAAGATAAAAAAATAACTGTTGTGGCTTTAAGATGATCTCTTTGAGTAGTGTGTAGACAATATATCTTTGCTTCTAGAAGTGCTATTTTTATCCCAATCACTGTTTTTGATTTATTGTTTCTTTAACTAATAATTAAGTTTATGACTAAAAAGACAGAATATGGGGTAAGGAGCTGCTGGTCAAGTTTTACCTTAATTACAACATGTCCTTACTTACAAGGTGCCATGAACAACTGGGGAGGTTGTTCATTATTAAGGAGCCAAATTGAGAAACTAGCATGGAGTGAAATATACTCTTTAATCCAGTTACAATGTTTGTGCCCTGGGATATGGGCTGCATTTGCTAGAACGGGTCACATAGTATCATAGAGTCTTGGTACTTGTGGGTTCCTAGATATACGGTAATCATAGGAAAAGATGTCTTAATTCTGCCTTCATGGTTGATGACTGTCATAGCAGAATGGTTGTCCACATGCTAGGGACCAGCATGGTCCTGGCACAACAGATAGTGCCAATCCTCATCTAGGATTCAGTACTGGTTGAATTTGAATCAAACTTGTCAAAGAACTTGATGAAGGGCCCACTCTCCTTTAAATTCTGTGAGGTGGGAGAGAGCACCACTCTCAGCTCCCACCTGGGATATCTAGCCACTATGGTAAGGAAAGTGTTTTGAGAAGTGCTTGGGGGACAAGTGGAGTCCCAGAACCTGAAGCTCAGACAGAGGGGGACGTTACTCCAGATATGAAAAAGAGGAATTGGAGTGGGATTTTAAGAGGGAGGAGAGGCTCAGAAAGGGAAAAGGCTATGAAAGAGAGAAGGGAGTAACATGGCAAATGCTTCATACAGTACCATGTTGCCCCTTGCTGTAAACACCCCTAATCATCAGTAAAGTCTAGAAAAATCACTTGATACTTGGTACAGTTGGGTTTCTTGAAAACACACACACACACACACACACACACACACACACACACACACACACACCAGTAAAGCGATTGAACTCTGCTGTCAGGTCAAAATAGAGCTAGCAATTGTGACTGCAGGGGCCAGAGAAACCCCAGGTGTGTGCTTTTGATTGCTTCCAGCCACAATATCTTTGACCTGAGGACAATCTCTCCTAGAACAGAGGGAAGTCCACACTCCAGCATTTGCATTACATTCTCTTTTACTGGGTGATAAATAAGGATGTTTGTAACATAAAAACAAGCACTAAACACTACACATGCACCATATCATTTAATCTTCAAAGAAATTCCACCAGGCAGATGGAATTATTCATCCTAGTTTACAGATGAAGAAACCGAGGCTTTGATACCACATATAATTTGCCCAAAGTGACACAGCTAATGAAGGATAGAATTGGAACTGGTATTTAGCACCTTCTGAATCCAGAAACCCTATTCTTTATTTTTAATTGCAGTAAAATCCACATAACATAAAATTTATCATTTTAACCTCTTAATGTACAAGTCAGTGTTATTTAGTACATACCTTCACTTTTTCATCATCCCAAAAGGAAAAGTCCTGTACCCTTTAAGCAATTAGGCTCTCTCTCCCCTCCCCACTGCCCCTGGTAATCACTAATCTGCTTTCTATCTTTGCAGATTTTCAGAGCCCCTACTCTTCCCCACTAGACAATACTGTATCCAGTGCTCTAGTTTAAAATGGAAGAGGTCTTAGGATGCTTGTAACAGCACCAAACAGGGGTAGGCAGAAGAAGCAGCATGGGTGTGTGTGTGTGTGTGTGTGTGTGTGTGTGTGTGTGTGTGTGTGAAAGAGGGAGAGAGAGAGAGAGAGAGAGAGAGACTGACTGACTTCTGGTAGCTTTATTTATAGCACTATATTTTCAATGCCTAGATCTCTGAGCAGCATACAGGTAATTTATGAATGTGGGGAAAGTAGAATCTGGAAAGTGTAAAGTATGGAAAAGGATGACAAGATTCCAGTGGATCCAGTTTGGCAGGTCACTGGGATGAAGCAATCAGTAAGGAAATACAAATACACAGTGAAAGGTTTATGAGGGAAGACAACTTCCTCCAGATCAGAGGAAACTACTCATGAAAGTGAGAACTTTTAAGGAACAAACATGATTTTCTCTTTTTAAATTTTCACACGTTATTTCACTTTCAATACTGTTTGGCTATCTTAAAAGTTCAGAATCTGCTGCTCTCCTGGCTGTGGGAGGTAGTAGGGATGTTGTTGGGTGAGCAAGCAAGGACAGCAGGTACTCCATGGGCTGCCAGCTAAAGAGAAGGAGCTAGAGCCAGGGGTTGTGACCCTCCATGATTTTCAAAGCTATTGGAATTTCAAAAGTAAGCAAATAAGTACACAAATCTGTCTTTGTCTTCCCCAGGTTCATGGATGGTCTTTGGTGTGCTCATCCCCACTTGGACCACTATTCAGGATAATCTGAGAAAGGAGTCACTCTATATAAATTTGTGTGAAATTGAAACATGAAAGGCCTAGGTAAAAAAGCTCTTCTAATGCTTACTTGATTCCCAAAGAATCTGGTCCCCACGTCATTCCTCCAGGCTCCATACTCTGTTCAAACGAAACTACATTCTCAGGACATAGACTTTCCACTTCTCTGACAATACAACTCTATTTCTCCAGGCTCTTTGGGGGCTTCATTGTCTTGAACCCACCACAGAGAAATCCTGAGTCCCACTTTCCTTTGGCCCCAGCAGCTGGCACCACCTGTACTCACCAGCTGCACACCAGCCCCAGCAGTTTTCACCTTGGAGTCAGAGAAGGAGGTGCTAGTTCCCAAGTGAGTGGTGGAAGAAGTTGGAAGAAGGAAAACAGGTGGCTGTTCTATATTATTTGGGACTCTAGTTTTGCCTCTGCATAGGCAAGAGAGTGGAGCTGGAGGGAACATGGCCATCTTGTGGCATTTAAATAAGTCCCTGGCAGTGAAGATCTGGATGCCCAGTGACAAAACCAACCCTCCTATCCCATCTGAGCTGTGTTGGGCTTTTCTCCTGTACTCTATCGGCCCTCACAAATGCTCTCTTCAAAGTCCTCCATGAGTCTATCAGTAGATTAATCCAAGCCCCAAGAATTTTCTCTATTCTTTATTTCTATAATGCATTTATAGTGTAGGCTAAAAAATCTAGTATTTGAATCTAAGAGCTATGGTTCTCAACCCTTAATTTTACTTGACACAGGTTAATAATAACTCATCACAGGGAGCTGCTTCTTAAGGTCAGAAGATTTAGATTCAAGTCCTGCCTCTGCCCATTGCTCTGTGACCTTGGGTATATTTTGTAACTTCTCTTTGAAATATGAGGACAGCAACACTTGCCCCACCCATTTATAGAATTATAGGCATCCAATGAGATTAGTTATACAAAAGTGTATTGTGAGCTGGGTACTGTGGTGAATGCCTATGTTCCCAGCAAATTTGGAGTCCAAGGTGGGAGGATCATGAGTTTGAGGTTAGAGGCAACCAGTGAAACTTAGTGAGACCAGGTCACAAAATAAAAAATAAGAAGCAGATTGAGGATGCAACTCAGTTGTACAGCACTTGCCTAGCACACACAACACCCTGGGTTCAATCACCCAGTACTTAAAAAAAAAAAAAAAAAAGGCATATTGTAAAACAAACATGCATTTACTGTTTATAGCTTCATTATTTCAAGAGTGCAGGTCTTGTGCCTTACAATTAAGTTGTGATTTCCTTATCAATAATAATAGTCAATTAATTAAAATTTAAAAATAAAATGATATCTCCTTCTAAACTCACTTTTAGGTTAACCTATTTAATTCCTTTATCCTTTTGCTGTAAATAAATATTTAAATGCTAACTTGACTACACCAAAAAAATAAACATAGGTGATTCTTTTCAGGTGTCTTTATCTTATTAACTTTACACTAAGAACAAAATTCTGTCACATCTATGATATTATGGGCAGAAAAAGCACCCAATCTGGAATTGGCCAATTTAGACATTAATTGGAATGAGTATATCTATTAAGAGGTTAAAGCAGGCAAAAGGATGCAAAGCAACTAAGAGTGAAAAGAACATTGCAGGAAAAAGTGTTTATACTGTTAAAGAGAACAAACTCTTTGACCCTTCTGGAAGTGCTTTTGATATACAATTTCTATGCTAATTGTAAATCATTTGAATATATTAGATAAAGCAGGTTGCATAAGGACCTAGTGTTTGGTAATTTGTCCTCAATAAAATACAAAGTGAGTAAAATGTAAAAAAAAAAAAAAAAGCTAAAGTCCTCACAATGGTCTCAAAGCCTTCATTCCTACCCCTACCAGCCCTGCACTTTTTTTTTTTTTTCCACTACTAGGTGGTTGAACCCAGGATCTCACACATATTAGGCAAGTTCTGTACCACTGAGCTGCACTCCTGGTCCTTTATTTATTTCTTTCTTTCTTTATTTATTTATTTCGAGACAAGGTCTTACTAACTTGTGCAGGCTGCATCTGGCCTCAAACTCCTGATCTTCCTGCCTCAGCCTCCAAGTCTTTGAAATTACAGGCATGTGCCATGGCACTTAGCTTGTTCCCTGAATTTTTCTTTCTTGTTCTTTCAGCTCCAGCCACATTGGCCTCTTCATTGTTCCTTGACCAGGCTCACCTGGGGGCTGTGGCACTGGCTGTTCCCTCTGCTTAGAGGGCTTTAGCCATGGACCCCATGTAGCTGGCTGCTTTCCTTCCTTCAAGATTTTACCCAGACTCCCCTTCTCTACCAGGCCTGCCCTCACCACATTAGCTAAATTTGCAGGTCTCCATCCTATCCTGTGTTAACCATGCTCTGGTTTTCCATAGGACTTATTACCTATGATACTAAACAATATAATTCTCTCTCCTTGGCACTTGGTAGAACATAAGCTCCATGAGGCAAGGATTTTCATCCAGCCCCTCTAGTACTATACCTTGACATCCAAAATAGTGCCTGACAGGTAGCCGCTCAAAAAGTTGTTTTGGACAAAAGAATACTAAAGCTGCTGTGTGTAATATGGGACTTGACTTTAGAGACCCATCTGGAAAGAGATTTCTTGGAAAACTGCTGAGATCTTTTGATATGAAAATGAAAAGCCATGGGACAGAAAAACCACAGAACAAAGCAAATGGAAAACAATAACAAGAGCCCAAAAGTGCCCCAACGTGGTAAGAAAGCTGGGCCAGATGAAATGTCCTCGACAATACCATATTAATCCATTTTCCATTGTTACAACAAGATACCAGAGGCTGAGTACTTCATAAAGAAAAGAGGTTTATTTAGCTCATATTTTAGTCTAAGATCAGGGGTTCAGTCTCTGGTCAGAGCCCCCTTTGCTGTATCACAACAGGGTAGAGAAGCAGAAAGGGAAATGGTCACATGCAGAAGGGGCCAAGCACGTGGGGTGGCCTCAATTTATAACTCACCTTTGTAAGAACTAACTCCTCAAGAGCAGCATTAATACCTTCTGAGGGCAGCACCCCTAAAGACCTAATTACCTCCCTCTAGGCCCCACCACCTCTCAACATCACCATACTGAGGACCAAGCTGCAGCACGTGAGCCTCTGAAGGACACACTGAAACCATGTCTGACCATAGTGCTGACCATTCTGGAGGAGGTCATCTTCCCACCCAAAGCAGAAAAGGGTAGAGGTGAGAAGGCATCAGCCAGCCCTACAGACCAGGTACAGTATTCATAACAAATGTCTTTTGACTGGGTAAGCTCATTAATATGAAGCTGATCCTGCAGGGCTTGCAAAGAGGATGCATGTAAGTTTGGTAGGAAGAAATGTAGAGAAAGGTGATACTGGGTTTAACCTGACATTTTTTTTTATAACTCATTCTGAACTGAGTTGGATATTTGGTCTTTATCTGGATGCTTGTGGCCTTCATGAGGGAGCACAAAAAGGGTGCTTTTGGGGAATATATATGTATAGTGAAAGCTGGACATTAAACAAGGGAGACAGGAAAAGAATTGATGTTTTTTAATTATGGTGCTGGAGACATCTATTGAATATACTATGGACTGCCAAAAGAAGTAACAGATCTGTCCTAGAAGAAGCGCAACCAGAGTGCTCCTTGGAAGCAAGAATGGCCAGATTGTGGCTTACATATTTCGGACATGTAGTTAGGAGAGATCAATGCCTGGAGAAAGGGGAGAGTGGTAGGCCAACGAAAAAAAGGGAAACCCTCCACTAGATGGATTGACACAGTATCTGCAACAATGGGCTTAACCATAAATAAGATCGTGTGCCTGGCACAGAATCAGGAAGTGTTTCAATCTGCTGTATATAGGGTCGCTATGAGTCGGACTCGACTCGATGGCACCTACCAACAACAACAACTTAGAGATTGAACTCAGACCCTTGAACATACTTTGCAAGTGCTCCACCAACCAAGCTACACCCCCAGCCCATTTTTGTTTTTTTATTTTGAGTCAAGGTCTTGGTGAGTTATGTAGGTTGCCTCTGGCCTTGAACTTGTGATCCTCCTGTCTCAGCCTCCTAAGTGGTTAAGATTACAGGTGTGAGCTACTGCAACCATCAGGAATCTATAATTTATTTTTTTATAGTACTGGGAGGCTGAATCCAGGGCCTTATCCATACTTTGCAAGCGCTATGCCACTAAGCTGTACCCCTAGCCCCTGTGTGTGTGTGTGTGTGTGTGTGTGTGTGTGTGTGTGTGTATTCACATACACACATATATACTTTTTTTTTTCTTAATTGAGACAAGACTTCACTAAATTATGCAGGCTGCCTCTGGCCTGGAACCTGCAATCTTGCCTCTACCTCCCAAGTCACTGAGATTAAAGGCATGAGCCAGCAGGCTCAGTTGGGAATCTATAATTTAGAATGTCCATGTGCAATGCAGGAGAGTCTAGACTAGTGAGACTTGAGTCACTCTGACCTAAAACAGAAGCACAATCTTGGAGAAAGGTGAATAAATCAGGTTCCCTCATTCCAAAATGAATAGGTTCCTTCTTGGTCTCTACAGTATATGTTAACTTCTTATTTTTCCTTCAAACCCTAATCTGTTTCTCAAAGCATTTTAATAAATATCCCAGAGGAAGCAAGGAATGAAGCAAGGAAGCAAGGAAACAAGGAAGGAGGTGGTACACTAAATGAAGGAAGGAAGGAAGGAGAAATATCACTTATTTTTTTCCCCTGAAATACTATTCCCCACTCCCACTGTGTGTATGAAGCCTCCTCTTCAATTACCTGGTCTGTACCACATCCCAAAGGAGATACTTCATAAAGGAATAACATACCCAGGGGAATCTTGGAGGAAGAGTATATATCACAAGAATTTAGCAAGATTCACAGACTCCAGTAGTTAAAACTCCCCTCCGGTCAAAAACAATCCCAAGAAGTTGGGATACGAGGCTATTTTCTTTTATAAAACACAACAAGAGACATGCTGGTTCCTTATTTGCTGCTATTCCCCTGCCTCATCCACTCCCAATAAGGTAAGCTTAATCCTGTTACACATTGTGGAAGCAGGTTTTCAAAAAGGAATTGGGTTACTATTGATGCAGTGAGTTGAAATTCTTACTGCACACTATGGAGCCGTAAGGGACTACTTATGCCACTTCTCTAGGTAACATGGTAAAAACCCATGTTCTTTCAAGAGACAGCCACACATGGTAATATATCACAGTTGAGGTTTTTTATCTTTTCCTATTAGCAGGAGTTATTTCAACAAACTCTCCTTCAAAAGAGAACATGACACCCTAAATGACGGTCTGTCCTATAGTTGAGAGCACCAATCACAAGGACTAGAGTTTCTATGAGCACAGGTCTCTCTATAGATTAAAACATATATCTTAACCACCAATGTTAAAGTTAATGCAAAAGTTCAGAGGTGCAAAATAATTTAAATGTGCCCAAGTGGTAGCAATAACATCTCTAAAATCTCAGCAGTGAGTTATGGATATGTGTAATATTAAAAATGCAAAGCTAACTCAATTTGCATTTGCAATGCCCCCTAGCTGTTACTGGGGAGGAGGAAATTGCTTTCCGCTGAATTCAAGGGCACACTAGTTAGTGCTGTATTTAAGTCAAGGAGGAAAATCACTCATTTTTATTCTACCACTTAACTTGTGCTTATGTAATCTGTCTGGCATTGGAGTCAGTTGTCTGATGTTATTTTCAATCATAGAAAGAAAATATATAATTCAATCATTACACCTTTATTTTCACTTGCTTGGCGATCACACAGAGCCATATTACCACCAGTAAATCCTGGTCTGTCATCAATCAGCACTTGGCTCCAGGACTGTCATGGACAGACAGCACCAGCCACAAGCATTATTTTTATTTTGGTGAAGGGGAACGAGGAGAGGCGAGGTTACGTTTGGCCTATGGGAAGGGGGCAGGGACTATATTCCTTCTCCACACCATCTACCATCCACGAGCTGTGTGTCTCTGAACAGGCAAATTCTCAAAGGTAGTCAGGATGTGTATTTAAATTAGCAGCTAATATAATGCAAAGCAAGAACCCACTCTTCTACTCTTTTCAGTCTCCATCACAACTAGTTCTTCCTCCACTTACTCCTCTTTGTCTTCCCTACCCACACTCCCGGGTCCAGTGGATTTTTCCTAGCAAGGTTGCATGGTAAACGTAATGAACATTACTTATGCCACCCACTGGGCCATGATGCTAGCATTACCCACTGCCACCCTTTAGTGGAAAGACCCACAAAGATCATCTCTTTGGGTAAAAGAAAGAGCTGTTGAACTTTCTTATGATGGAAGCCCAACAAGAAAGACAGTGCAAAGGACTTAAGTTAAAGGAGGGATCAGATGAAGACACAAATGATATAAGGTCCCCAGTCACAGTGTAAAGGCAACACCATTGGTGGACCAGGTTGGCCAGAAATCCCATTTTAGAGGACACAGATTGGTGTTGGTCCATTTGTCACTGATCTCTGTGATTAGACTGACAGTCTTGTTAGTCAAAAATTGCTTCATTTCTCTTTCTGTTTCCTTGTGTTGATAACTTCATCAGGAGTCACTGTTTCTTTGTCACATATACTGAGTGGGTTTGATATGACCTACTATGTTGCTGTTGTTGTTGTTGTTAGGTGCTGTTGAGTCATGTCCGACTCATAGCGACCCTTATAGGGTTTTCAATGGCTGACCATTTCAGGATTGCCTTGGGAGTGGATTGCCAGGTCCTTCTCCCATTTTTGCGGTGCTGGGAATCAAACTTGGGACCTCAGAGACTGCAGAGCAGTGCTCTACCAACTGAGCTAAATCCCAGCCCCTGACCTACTATAGTAGATCTTAAATTCCAGTATTACAAGAACCATAGGCCTCACACCTAGGTATTCTGACTCATTATGTTTGGGGAGGGGTCTAAGGATCTGCATTTTTAATAAGCTTGCCCATCTACTCCCACCCAGTAATTCTCCGGGAAGTTCAGGAACACTTTTTGTGAAATGACTACTTTTTTCCTAGTAATCTTATTTTATTCATAATTTTTTAGTGTACAACTTAATGGGTTTCATCATGACGTTTCCATCCATGCATATCATTGTACATTGTTCATTCTCACTTCCACTATGAAATGGCTTTTTGAAAACCACAGAATGAAGAAGATGCTATTGTGTCTAGTTTGAATAATCACCCTCCTCCTGCTTTTTCCTCCTCTTTCCTACACACACTCATTCACAAACACACACACACACACACACACACACAGACATATACACACGCTCTGAGGAGGCTCCTGATTGCTGTCTTATGAAATAAAAAATCTTCTTGGCAGATTGTCATAATAAGCTAAGAACATTACCTTTACTCCCACAAAGATGCAGAAATTACTCCCCAACCTCAAAGACAAGGTGCAGGGGATCCCTAGAGGCTGGCATATAAAAAGCTGAATTATGGATCACAACTGGCTTCATAAAGCCAATTCCCCTGCTTTTCTAACAAATAAAGCATCCTTGAATTTGGTGTTTTGGGATCTGTTAGTATCATACCACTCAGAAAGATGAGTAATTGTCATTTAGGGGTGTTAATCAACAGCCACTGAATTTCCTTATATGTTTATAATGCACGTGAGTAAAAAAATAAATAAATAAAACAGGTAAGACAAACTAATTAGGAGTGTCTTAGGCAGCAGAAAACCCAGTTGGTCCATGGAATTTCAAGCTCAGTCACTGGCCAGATAATATCCTAAAAATCAGAATTCAGGCTATTGTTTTGAAAAATACATCAGAGTGCCAGGCATGGTGGCACACACCTGTAATCCCAGTAACTCGGGAGGCAGAGGCAGGAGGATCAAAAGTTTGAGACCAGAGGCAGTCTGTGTAATTTAGTAAGACCCTGTCTCAAAAAAGTAAAAAAATTGTCTGGGGGTGCAGCTCAGTGGTACAGCACTTGCAAAGCATACAAGCGTGAGTCCCTAGGTTCAACCCAGTACTGCAAAAAAAGGAAAGAAAAGAAAAGAAAAGAAAAATACATCAGATAAAAATGAGAAGAGACAAATGAGAGATTTATAATCCCCACAGTACACAGTTTGTAAATTGGCTGCCCTTTTATCTCTGCAGAAGAAGAAATAGGGAAATTCCAAAAATCCCAGAAGAAATAGGCAGGATGTCTAAGTTAAGAAGGCAAAGGGGAAAGGACTCCCTATTAAAAGAAAATACTGCCCCTTTTGCCCTGTTCATTTCATAATTTACCTGTTCTATTCCATCTGAGCTGTGTTTTGCTAGGTGATTTATTAGTCTGAATGTGGCACTAGTAGGAAGGGCAACTGGGGAGTGGCTCCTGACAGTGAACTTCATGAATTTCACTTTCCTTTTGATAGTCACATATTTCAATTCCCACTATCACCACCATTTTGTCTCCAGATATAAGCAGCTTCCATTACAATTACATAAACCAAGTATTGACAAAGTCTCCTTTTCATGTTTAGCACAAATGAAACTAAATAAAATCTGCTACCCCCGACCCAAAATTCATACAATGAGAGGCTGCCTTAGTTCAAAACTACAGTCCCTTCTGAGCATATCTGCCCAGTTTCTTCTTCTAAGTCCAATGTACTAGTCCCCAAAGCTACTGGTCATACATGGTGAACAATTTAATTCTTCACGTGAGAAGTCATCTTCTATTTTTGGGACAGCCTTTGTCCCCAGGTGTCTAACAATATACCCATATTGCAACAATACAATATCATAGTATCCATACAACAAGAATTATGTATATACGCAGCAAAAGGATAACCATTCCATCTCAAAGGGAAAGAAAGAGTTAGATGCCTGATATATGTTGGGAACATAAATTGGAGAATATTGCTACAGATAGGTCAGTGTAATATGGAAGCTGGCCCAAGGGGAAATTGTTACAACATAGATAACACTGGGTTAAAGCTACAGAAAAATGAAAAGGGGAAAATCAAGCTGTTTAAACATTAAATATTTGTTTAAATATTAAAGTAAAGTTAGCCTGACAGCAAAATCGATATTAAATCAGGCCTGGAAACTGTTTTATGGCCTTAAACACTGGGCTTCTTAACTGCCAGTGTCATAAATGATGTCACTTTTCAGCAGGATCGTAGCTGCCAGCAGGCAGGTCAGAAATGCCAGCTTTAATTTTAAAATGTTAATTTGTGATGTAATTTAGAGTTTACTCCCAGGGACAAATGTCGCTCTCTGGGCACAATTCCTTCAAAGTGCTGTTGTGAGCAAAATGCATTCCCTCTGATCCTCTCCCCTTCCCCCCCGTGACAGCATGGTTTCCAGAGGGCCTGCAAATTCTCCTGGGCTGGAATGAAGTGTTTGAAAATAATAATAAATAGCTTGAGGTTCTTTTCCAGTTATTGAAGACAGATTTTGAGGAAATGCCTCTAGAGTAAAAGGAAAGGAAGCTATTAAAAGCTGTACCTGCTACAGAACTTTCCATGAGCAGGTTGGGATTTGATGCCAACAACATGAACAGGGCAGGTCTCAGCACAAGGGACAGCCTCCTGCTGTAAGGTGCACAATGTGACTTGCTAGACATGCGGTAAAAGACTGCCTTTATTCCCATCCTCAGCCCCTCCATCTCCCGATATACTGCTCCCACTGGCCTGTCACAAACCCAGAAATGTCTACATGACTGACTTCTTTAGTTTGAGAAACTGAAGGACCTGCTAAAATGCAACCCTGCTTGGGGAAGAGAAACCCAAGTCTTCACCAGTCTGCCTCATAGAAGGTGCTGGCTTCCTATGAGGATGAACTGTCTGTGGTGGGAATAGCTACCCTCTGTGAGTGGGGTGCACTTGGTTTACATTCCTCATATATAGACAACAGCAGAACATGGCACAGGACCCTTTACTTATGGTAGTCCAGTCACAACTTAGACATTTGTCATTAAAGCTGCTGTCAGTTAAGGTCCTGATATAAAGGAATATTGTTGTTAGGTGCCTTTGAGTCAGATCTGACTCATAGCAACTTTATGTACAACAGAATGAAACACTACCCAACACTGTGCCATGCACACGCTCTTTTCATGTTCGAGCCCAGTGTTGCAGCTACTATGTTTCTTCTCATTCATTAGAAAAAGGAGGTCCCAGGGGCTTTTCTCCATTCCTGTCACTAAGGTTGACTCTACTTTGAGGAGGCAACTCATCCACAGTTGTTTCTTGAATACCTTCCAGCCTGGGAGGCTCATTTTCCAACACTATATTTGGCAGTGCTTCTCTGCTACTCATAGGGTTTTCAATGGCTAATTGTTTCAGGAGTAGGCTTCCAGGTGCTCCTCCCTAGTCTGACTTAGTCTGGAAGTTCAGCTGAAACCTGTCCACCATGGGTGGCCCTGCTGGTATCTGAGATACTGGTGGCATAGCTTTCAGCATCATAGCAACATGCAAGCACCCACAGCCTGAGAAGCTGACAGACACATAGGGATAAAGCTAAAAGTTGGAGGGGTGGTGTGTACATGTGGTGTGTTGGAAAAGTAGTAATAATGAGAGACTTTTTGTTTGCTAGCACTTCAATTACGAAGTACCACAGACTGGGTGTCTTAAACAATAGAAATTTATTGACATTTGGTTCTAGAGGTAGAAGTCCAAAATCCAGGTGTTTGCAGCCAAGTTCCTTCTGCAGGCTCCAGAGAAGAATCTGTTCCAGTCCTTTCTCCTAACTTTAACAGCTCCTCGCTATGACAGCATAACTCTAATTTTCACATAGATTTCTCCTTTTATCTCTGTTTCTGTGTCCAAATTTCCTCTTTTTATAAAGACACTTCCCTACTCTAGCATGACCCCATCTTAAATAAACTAATTATGTCTGCAACAACGTTATTTCCAAATACAGTTACATGTGGAGGAACTGAGGGTTTAGGAGTTCAATTTAGGAATTTGGGGCACTATAATTCAAGTCATAATAGTGACTAGCAGGGGTATGAATCAGGAAGGGTCTAGATAATGACAACCAAAGATGGGCACTGACCAAGAAGGGAGCAATACATGTCCAATAAAGACAGTCAAAGGCAAGTCCTACGTCAGGAAGGAGTGCTGCTTAGAACTGAAGTCAGCCTGTCCATTCTCTTGTCTGACACACCAGGGAATATTCATTCTCCCCAAACAATGTAGCCATTTATTTTATAACTATATTTCTACAAAAAAATGCATGGGCATTCGTCTTTGCTTCATAATAATGAAGGGATTGAGGAAAAAAAAACACTGTAATATTCAGAAAAGAAATCAGTAGTTGATATATATTCCCCCACAGGGGTAAAAGAAAGCACAGACCAAGAAGCACTCACACTATGGTATTGCTGATGAATATCACCTCTGTCAGGGTACATGTTCTTGACCTAAGTTAGGCTCATGATAGGAATCAAGTTTAGTGGGAAGTGTAGGCCTTCCCAAGAACTGCAAAAAAAGAGTGCAAAAGAAACTGTCATCTACAACAGTCACAATTATGAAAGTTCAAAGTTGATATACTCATGGAAATGTTCCAGATTCTCTTAAATGGCAGAAAGTTGCTATATGATAACTTTTTACAATCACAAAAATTACTTTATTCCAAAAATTCTAGAATTGAAGATTTATTATGCAATTTTTATCCACTTGATATTCTATACAGCTTAGAACAGGATCCTTCCTCCATGACCTCTAGTTGATTTTCCTACACCTTTGGTCCTCTGTAAATTGATGAATGTGATCCTTCCTGTAAAAGAGATATATGTGCTCCGATAAATGTTGGCTGTCATAAACTTTTTTCTGTTTTCTGTCTGCCCCAGTTCTGTCAAACTTGTGTTCATAAAAAGAGGAAAGTAAGGAAATTATCCAAGAAAGACACAATTTTTAATTAGAACAGCATAAACAAAAGATAGCCTTGGTTTTACAGGTAGAAAGCAGCATCTTCAATTCATGTTCTAGCTAACCATTCCCCAGAGAGTTGTGCTATTTTGATTTTATCTATAATATAAAGGCTTGATGTTTTGCTTAAGGTGTAGGAGAATATACAAAGGGTTTATAGGAGGGGATAGCCTCCAAATACTTTTATAAAAAGGTTAGATTTTGCTCCCTTTCAGCTTTTAATACAAGGAAGGATTGTTATGCAAACAAAAGATGGTACTGCATTCAGGCTCATGAAAACAAGAATGCTTTTTAGGCAATGCTAAGAACAGGGTAGCAACCTTCTATGTCACATCAAAAGCAAACTCTTCCAAGTGACTGCCATGAAGGATCTAGTGTCTGTGGAAATACGTCCTTTATCTGAGTGTGTAGCTTAACCACTTTTATTAACACTTACTAGAGGCTAGTTTTATTTACATGGAGGTAGAGGCAAATAAGAACAATCATTTCATCCAGAATTCTAATATATCAAGCTTTTCCTTAGAGGAGATCCAAAGCTTTGAAAAATAAAGAGTGTAATAGAAATCAATATAAATATTTCTTATCATGGTGATGCTACCTGAATCTGTCTACAATAGTCATGATATGAGATGCAAGGTGACTTTTGGCTTTAGCAAAAGTTATAGGTACATAAACCAAAGCATAAGTTTGTTACTCAGCAGATGGCCATGTGAAATAACACCAACTGCAAACAAAATAGCATTAACAGGGTTAGGACCTAATATGTTTCCAAAGGATTGTGATGACTTGGCTTCCAGATAAACCTAAGACAGGAATCACATGCTAACCTCGGGCAACAGTATACTTTTGATCTCCCAACCCAGGTATACAGGTTACCTTATTACCTACCTGGGCATTAATGTAAAAATACTAAGAGTCCACTTATTGGTTGAGTTGCTTTTAGTTGTGAGTACTGGAAGATCCAACCAGACCTGCTCAAGGAACATAACGGCATATTGGCTTGGGTAAGTGGGAAGTCTGGGGAGGGAGAGTGGAGGAATGGACTCCTACTAAATGAAAGCACTCCAGTTGAGCCTGAAGTAGCCTGTAGGCAAAAGCATCACCTGGAGTGTGTAGTCATGGGGGTAACCTGGAAATAGCATCTGGTGCTCAGACACCTGCCAAACATCCCCCTGTCCCATTTCACCTGGAGCAGCAGAGGATTTCCTTAGAGTGGCAGCTGGTCCTAATGAACCAACACAGAGCAACTGCAGCAAATTTCTGTTGCCTTACCAAAACCCTAATGAGTCATTGAATCATTGGAGAATATTTATTTTTAGCAGTGTAGGTTTCCAATTTTCAAAAAACATCAAAGATAGCACTGAACACAGCACACATCCTAATAATGAACTTACTTAAATTGTGCTGGACATAGGTGGCCTCTGGACCTCTTAAAGGACTTTACCCAATCTCCATTTATCAAGAAGAGCCTAGGGCCCTTAAGACAGTTCCACATCACGGTTGCGCCCTATTTTAACTGCCCACCAGAAGGAGCACAACCCTGCTGGCAACAAGGAAGATTCATCTCAAATGTGACAGGGAGGGTCTGATGTCCTTCTAAGAAGCCACAAATCAATGACCTCTATTAATATCATCCAGGTCATTCCTGGTTTCCAATTTCTGACATCAAAGATATCATTGTTTGAAGCCAGAGGCTGACTGGAGAAAGCTTCCAAGAAAGAAGATAAAACTAGCAGTCGGTAATTCTCCTTTAGGAGGACATTGGAAGAATGGTCAATGTCCCAAGCAAGCTGGTCTCTCAATCTCCTTGACCCCCAATTAAAGAAGGAGAAGAGACAAGGAACAGTCCCTCTTTGTGGCTAAAGGACAGGGCCTGCAGCTATTGCTGAATAGAGGGTATTTTCCCCCCAGGCACCCACAGCCCAGGTACTCTCAGCTGAAGCTGAAGAATACTGAGTGGCTATAAAATTCCCCTTTGCCCACAGGCATGAGATTTGCTGTGTACCCTCATTAAAGTGTGCTCCTGCAGCCAGACTGTCAGTTTCAAAAGAAAACTCCTTTTAATTTTAACTAGAGCCCTGGGCATCAGAAACAGTGGAGAAAGGGGATTCATTTATGAGTTTCTATGGCAGATTATGGGTTTTATTTGCTCCTTTACACCACTTTTCAGTCTGTCATTTTGGTAAGGTTAACCCCAGTGTAAAATGTTCCCGTAATTATGCTCAGAAACACTCCCAGCCTGCTGCATGCCAATAAATGCCTGGAATAACTGTCAGGCTAAATGAATCCCATTTGGACAAAATGATTATTGAAAGTTATTTTAGTTCCCTATTAAGCAGTTGCGGAACAGAGCTGTAATCAAAATGTTTATTTCAATTAGAATTATTATGGTCAATAAAAACCTCAAGTAGAAAGTAAACTACACTTTATCAAATAAAGTAAAGGCCACAGCTAGTTAAATGTCTTTTTTCACATGGCCTCTATTGGAGTTTGACAAGAGGCACAATTATCATCCTTTTCCACAGTACATTAACAAGTTTTATAGTCCAGCTTCTATCTAACTAGTCCAGAGCCACTTGCCCTGGGCAGACGGACTCCTTGATTCCTCCCTGATGGTTACCATGCCAGAAGGCAGTCATGAGACCCTCTTGTTTCCTAGTTACAAAGTAGAGGAGTGTTACCTCACACTGAATGGTGAGGAAAGGCTATGGGGCTTATAGCGCCAACAGAAGCACTTTTTCATCTCACTGCCCCCCATGACTAACTGTGCACAAGCATTCCTGTTACTGTAGCAGTGATTTCTTTTCAGTGGATTCTAACAGTGGCCAGGGAAAAAATGCTTTCATTTCTTAAGCTAATGAAGTCATTCTCACCAGAAAACAGTTCTGAGGGTTTTTTTTGTGTGGGGGGGGGGAGGGGGAACAGAGCAACTAATGAAGAGCCTATTTTTAATACTCCCTCTACATTCTGCTTTTGAGATATAATTTTGAGTATGTTGTTGTTATTGTCAGGTGCCATTGAGCCATGACAACTCATAGCAACCCTATATACTTATTCATAGGGTTTTCAATGCCTGTTTGGTTTCAGGAGTGGACTGACACCTTCTTCTCCCAATCTTGGGTTATACAAGAAAATTACTTTCTCCCCCTAAATCACAAGTTCAGTCATAACCCTATATGCCTTAAAGTATTGCTTTTTAAAATAAATTCCAATGCCCAGGCCATCCCTAAAATCAAGTCAGAATCTTGGGGGTGTGATACCCAGGCACTAGGTTATTTTTTTTAAGTTCTCCAGATAATTACAATATACAATTAATGGTGCACACTATACTATAGAGCAGTGGTTCTCCAAATGTGGTCCCTGGACTAGCAGCCTCAGCACTACCTAGGAACTTGCTAGAAATGCACATTCTCAGCCCCTACCAAATAATTACTTAAGCAGAAATTGGCATGGGGCTGGATGATCTCTATGTTGACAAGCCTCCAAGTAAGTACAGTTTGTGCTCAACTTTGAGAAGAACCACTATAAACAACCATCTTTAAAGAAGAAAATAAAGCAAGATATTTATAACTAACTCATCTGTTAAGAGAAGCCAACATGAACCCCTAGTAGAACAAGATTAATAAACCAGCAATGTCTGCTCTCTGGCTGAATGTTAAGACAAAGGATATGAGAGAAGAGGTGGTAAAATTACCTCTTGATTTTTACCTCAACAAGACAGAAAGGTCTCTATGATATAAAAGACTAATAATAATTTTTTGTTTTTATTTTTCTCTGGGTTATTTGGATTTTAAACAAAGCCCCAAATTCAGACATTTGAAGTTGGAGAGTTATATACTGGTTTTCAGAGGCTACATGCTGTTTTAAGCCCTTTAGGTATATTAAAGTCACACAATACTCACAAGAATACTATAAATTAGGTATTAATTTACATTATTTCAGAGGTGAGAAGACTGGGGCATGGAGATGTTAAGTAGTTCTTCTATTGTCACACCTCTAAAATGTGATTTGAACCCAGTGGGTGCCTAAAGTGTGAGCTGTTCATTATTACACTAAGGGTCCTCTTGAATGAAGCTCCTGTGCTAGAAGGATGTGGGGGGAAAGAGATGACCTTGGGGAGCTAAGCACTCCACACTTGGTAGATAACTGCATCTACAGAGGGAGTCAGTTCTGGTCATATGTTTTTCAGTTGGCATATTATTCTTTCTTGGGAAATGTGTAGTGTTGACTTTGTCTTCATAAATATTTCCTACCCTACTATTGACATGAGTATTTGACTAATACAAACAAAACTCCAGAACCAATTATGTTTGAAGGATTTTCTTTTCTTATGTAAACTGTCATCCAAGTCAACGTGGTTCATTGAAGGCATATTTTTTCAAATCTAGAAGCATTCCAGAAATAGTAGGTCACATAAGTGTCTCTGAGAGATCAAGCATAAGAACCAAACTCCAGCTTTTGAAATAAGCTGCATTGGCCTAAGGAATCAGAATAAGGATGGAAAAACAAAAAACAAACAAACAAAAACAAAACAACAACAAGAAAAAAGACGAATTATTTTCCTCTCACATTTCATCCTTAAGGTTTTGTCAAAGCCTTTTCCACGTAAAGTCTTGAATTTGATGAAGCCATCATTTGATAAAGCCTTCTGGCAAGTCTAAAGCAACTGTCATTCAGTTTCAATTTCATCCTGCATCTGAAGACTATAGAATACAGTGTCTCAATGCAACCCAGAAAGGTCTGACTAAGCATCATACATTTGAATCTTCCTGGCAGAAGCCTTCTCCAGCTGTCTAGGGCAGGGTTGTGGTGGCAGCTCTAAGTAATCTTCAATTTTCATCCCTTGACACTTTAATTAAGATAATTTAACAGCCTGTTAAACACAGTATGAAGAATTTTCCACCAGGAGCCAATGAGTGAAGAGATTGGGGGAATAGGAAGATATGTGTGAGAAGGGAAATCCAAGCAGCCTAGACTTGTAAGGAGTCTGATTATTATTCAGCTCAATGACTGTGACTTTCCCAAGGTCACACAGTTAATTAGTGGCCTCTCTAGTCCCATACTAGAGGAGAAGTACGAAATGTTAAATGGGGCTATCCAGGCATAAGAGATTGTGAGCACTTCTCTAGAAAGCCTCAGCTTCTCAGAAATTCATTATCAATCTAAAAGCACCTTGGGGTCTGGGGAAAGCTGGAGATAATCCCAGTGACTCAAGATCCTGTAGTTTTTTCAGAGTGGGAAGGATTGCCAAACACCGTGTGAGATCCTCCTCTTCATCTTGTCTCCCATTGTTACCCTGTGCTCCATGCAGTGGATGCCTGCATCATGGTGGCCCTGGAGACACATTGGGGGCTCCCCATGCCTCTGCTTATTAGGCAGTTAGGAAAAGTGTCTCCTGATTATGCCAGTACAATCAGAAATAGCATCTGTGTTATTAATCATTTTAATCAAGGGACACTGTCCTGTTCTGGCATTCAAAGGTGCTATTCTTTCACTTGTTTGTGTTTTTATACCAAGATCCAAAAAACTTTAATTTCACTTTTTGAAAAATAAGGATTTTAGCCACCTGATCTTTGACAAAGGGGCCAAAGGCATACACTGGAGAAAAGACAACCTTTTCAACAAATGGTGCTGGGAAAACTGGACATCCATATGTAGAAGAATGAAAGTAGACCCAAACCTCTCAATCTGCTTGAAAATCAGCTCAAAATGGATCAGAGACTTCAACATAAAACTGAAAACCTTAAAACTACTAGGTGGAAAGATAGGAAACACACTCTAATACATAGGCATAGGCAAGTACTTCCTTAACAAGACTCCAATTGCCCAGACTAGGAATCAACAAATAGGATTACATAAGACTAAAAGGCTCTGTATAGCAAAGGAAACAATTAATAGAGTAAAGGGAGAGCCCACAGAATGGGAGAAAATCTTTGTATCTTACACATCTAACAGAGTATTAATTTCAAGAATATATATAGAACTCAAGAAACTAAAAAGTAAAGTAACAAATAATCCAGTAATTGGGCAATGGAACTGAACAGATCCTTCTCAAAAGAAGAAATACAATTGGCCAATAAACACGTGAAAAAATGCTCAATATGGCTAGCCATTATGGAAATGTAAATCAAAACTACAATGAGATCCCATCTCACTTCAGTAAGAATGGCCAAGAGCAACAAAAGAAATAACAAATGCTTGCAAGGATGTGGAAAAAAAGGAACTCTTGTACATTGCTGGTAGGACTATAAATTAGTTCATCCACTAAGGAAATCAATATAGATGTTATCTTAGAAAACTAAAAATAGAACTACTATATGATCAAGGTATACCACTTCTAGGAATATAACTAAAGAAGGTAAGTCATCACACCACAGGGTCACCTGTAATTCCATATCTAATGTAGCACTCTTCACAAACACAAGGGTATGGAATCAACCCAGATATTCACCAACAGAGGATTGGATTAAAAATGTGGTATATTTACACAATGGAATATTATTCAGCAGTAAAGAAGAATGAAATTATGTCATTTGCAGCAAAATGGATGGAAGTAGAGAGTATCATTTAAATTGAAACAACCCAGACTCAAAAAGAGAAATATCACATGTTCTCACTCATATGAAGAAGCTAAATCTACCTTAAAGGGAAAAAATTAGATAGATAGATATACAATACTATCTTATCAATACAATACAATGCAATACATATCTAAGAATAGAAAAGAATAGAAAATACAAGTTGAACTAGTATGAAGGGAGAAGGGACTACAAGGAGGGAGTGGGTGATGGGGAAGGGGGTGGAGGGGACAACATAGAGACATAAAGAGGAAAATAAAAAATGCAAAATACAGGTTGCAACTATACTCAAATACAAAAAAGGAAAAAATGTCAGGGTATAATCCATGGATGCATACACTGTCATAACATGTTAATTAAAATTCTTACTTTTTTCCTTTCTTTTTGTTTTCCTTTGTTCTGTAAAATGTTTAAGGAGATGGAAGTGTTAAAAATACTGATTTCATAGTTGCATAAAGAATATATCAACTGAGGTACTCTGTACCTCACTAACTTGTATAAATAAGAAAAAGAAATATTTTCATTTTGACAGTTTAATATGCATTTCATTCTAAAAGTGGGTAACATTTACCCTGTTCTCCAGAAATTATACTCATTATATGGCATGTATCAGGATACATTCCAATTATTTCCAGCTTGATTGGTTACATACATATACAAAAAGTAAGAAATATGTTAGATTTCAAGTCTATTTATGCTATGAATTTCATAATGCAAACTTTCTGGTTCCGGTTACCACCAATCCCTTCTTTTATATTTAAGAATCAAGATAAAGGAGAACAGTGAGAAGCAAAGTCAGGTGAAAGCTAGAAGTAAGATGAAAGAGAAGATAGGTGTTATGGTGTGGGTTCAAAATATCCCCTAAAGGTCATGTGTTTGAACATTTGGTCCTCAGGTGACGGCACTGTTTTGGGAGGTTATGGAACTTTGAGATGTAGGATCTAGCTTTGCAGAAGTAGGTCAATGCACCATGGCCTTTTGAGGTTTTTACCTGGACCCATGGTTCTTGTTGCTTTCTACTTCCTGATCACAAGATGTAAGGACATCATCTGCCATGGGCCCTGCCACTTTTTGTCCTGCCTGTCCTGCCTTATTGTACACAAATCCTCTACTTATGAGCCCCCAAAAAATTATTCCTCACATAAGTTTGATTTGGTCAGCACAGCTAATACAGAAAATTTATACCAAAAAGTGGGGTCATTGCTATGCAGAAACTTGACCATGTGGTTCTTTGGTCATTAGAACTTGCCTTCAGGAGGAGTCTGGAAGAATTTGGAGATGTGAGTGATAAAAATCCTGGAATTCTGTAAACAGAGATTCAGGGGCTATTCTGATGAAATTGAGGAAGACCAGAATGTGTGGCCAATAGAAATATGGATGGGGCTCACGGGGTCTTGAAGGAAAATGAAAACTGTATTGGACATTGAACTAGAGGGCATTCATGTTACATTCTAGCAAAGCATTTGTCTGTTGTCTGCTGTTGTCCTAAAGATTTCAATGAGGCAGAATTTAAAAGTAATGAACTAATTAACTTGGTGGAGGAAATAATTGAGGGCAGCAAAATATTGAGAATGTGGTATGGTTGTTTCTTGCTGCTAACCATATTTATGATGAAAAAATGACAGAACAGAAAGATTTGAAAAATGTGCTGTTTAAAGAGGAAAAAAGCTGTGGCTTGTCTAATGTTGCTAGGGACAGGACTGGTTGAGGTAAGGAGGAATTGTTAAAAAGATAAGCAGCAGTAAAGGAAATGCACAAACTTTGTGCTAGAACAATAGGAGAAATACCCTTGGGGTAGATCAGTGGTCAACCAGACCCCTCCCACCTAAGGCTACCAGGTGTGAAATGGCTCATTTAAAGGATTTTCATTTTAAAAGATCATATCTGAAAAGTGAATGCCTCTGAAATGCACTTCTGAATAGGGGCTACCCAGGGAAGTGTTTTCTCCTCCCAGAATCACAGAGGCCACTGCTGCAGCAATGTTTCAAAAGGGCCCAGCTACCATTTGAACTAGTAGCACACCTTGACAACATCCGCATGGTGCTGATTTTGCAGGTATGAAGAATACAAGATTTAAGAGGTTCTAGAGGCTGCCACCAAGGTTCCAGAAGTCAGCCTGCAAGTCCAGGCAATATGTACCAGGGTTTGATATACTGCAGAGAGTCCCTGAGGGGTTAATGCTTGAAGCTGGAGGGTAGAACCTAAGCTTTCACAGAGACCCTAGGATGTTGGAGA
The DNA here is from genome assembly GCA_007922755.1 of Pedetes capensis. Classification (NCBI taxonomy): domain Eukaryota; kingdom Metazoa; phylum Chordata; class Mammalia; order Rodentia; family Pedetidae; genus Pedetes; species Pedetes capensis. The sequence goes on along the minus strand of VMDO01009586.1, from coordinate 33,124 downwards.
TACCAACTCTGTAAAATGCCCACCAAGGAAAGCTACAAGCAATGGGTGGAGCCAGCCCAAAAAGTCCATGGGAGCAGAACTGCCCAAGCCTGTTCAAGCTCAGACAATGCCAGATATCAGGTAATGCCACATGTGCTGGATGCCAGACATGGGCCAACAGGGTTTGTTTGTCCAATATAATGTCAATCTTGCTATGGATCAATCTTTCCTTTCTGTGTTCCCATTCTTCCCTTTTGGAATGGGAATATTTATTCTGTACCATAGTATTTTGGAAATATGTCACCTATTTTTTCATTTTACAGGGACTCACAGATAAGTTTGCCCTGAATCTCAGTGGAGAATTTTGACTTAGACTTTTAAACACAGTTGAGGCTTAAGAATTTGGGCACTCTTGCAGTTGGACTGAATACATTTTGCCTTATGAGAGAGCTATGGCCTTTGGGAGCCAGAGGCATAGTGTTATGGTTTGGATCTAAAAGGTCCCCCAAAGTTCGTGTGTTTGAACATTTGGTATTGGGAGGTTATGGAACTTTGAAGACAGGAACTAGCTTTGTTGTCGGAAGCCATAGGCCCGACATGAGTTAAAAAGCAATGCCTGCATAAATGGCTATGTGACAGACGTGACCATAGCAGGAAGCTCTGCTACCTATGGAATGAGGAAACAGCACATCAGAGGCTCTGTTGAACTTTGTTCCTTGATTGTCTCTTTAGTTACTATATTAACATGAGTATAGATCTGAACTTTGTTCCTTGATGGTCTCTTTAGGATTAATCTGTTGCTGGGGGCTAACTAAGCTGATTGTAAACCTTATGACTGTTACAAAGTCCATTGCACTGCAGTTACCTTTGTGAGCTATTTTTAGTATCTCCTTGAGTTACTATATAAGCATGAGTGTAGAGAATAAAGTTGAGCTCAAGACCATCAGTATTGGCCTCTTCTTCTCCTTCATCCTCAGCTCCCCTTCTCCCGGCTGGGCCCCGGCACTTTGTGGAAGTAGGCTACTGAGGGTGGGCTTTTGGAGATTTTTACTCAGATGGTGGTTCCAGTGGCTGTCAGCTTCATGATCACCAAGATGTGAGGAGGTTGTCTGCAATAGGCTCTGCTGCTTGCTGTTGCCACACTTGCCCCTCTGCCATTATGAACTGTGATCCTTTAATTGTAAGTCTCCTATAAATATTTCCTCCCACAAGTTTGTTTCAGTCAGTTTCTCTGCCATAGCAACACACCAACTGACTAATAAAATGAATGAACAAGGGTATGCCAGGGGAAATTAGAGAGTCATGAGCTCTACCTCATTTTAGGGGAAAATGATCCACTGTTCAAAAAACTCCTGATTCTATTATAGATGAAGGAGGGAAAGGCAATGAAAGGAGAAACACATGTGTGTGCAAAGGCATGGAATTGCAAAAGGGCGTAGAGTTTACTGAGAAGTTCAACTGGATGAGGCTAATGGTGGGGAGATGAATGATGGGAAGAAGCAGAATGTGATAGAGAAAGAGGTAAGTTGGAAATGGATCAAGAGAGGCCTCCTCCCTGAAACTTTCCCTGACTACATAGATTCACACTATGTATTCCCAATTCTAATCTGCATCCTTTCAAGAGTTTCATTGTTTGTTGTTAGGTGCCATGAAGTCGGGTCTGACTCATAGCGAACCTATGTAAAAGGGCAGGAAACCCTCCCCAACACTGTGCCATGCCTGGCACTATGTCAGTGTTTCTCTGCTATTCATAGGGTTTTCAATGGCTGTTTTCAGGATTGCTTTGGGAGTGGGCTGCCACATCCTTCTCCCATTTTTGTGGTGTTAGGGATCAAACCCAGGCCTCAGAGCACACAGAGCAGTACTCTACCAACTAAGCTAAACCCTAGCCCTTCAGGAGTTTTAAAGGCCCACAAAGTCAGATGTGTATTAGAATCCTCATGCAACTCTAATCCACATCTGATTTTGTAGTCATCTACAACTCCTGAAAGGATGCAGATTAGAATTAAAAGTATACAGTTATCTTCTTATGAAAGCTCCAGTTTGTATTATTGGAATCTTAAAAGTTGAAAGGGACATGAGAAGTTACTATTACTAGTCATATGTGATAGACTGTGCTATTACATAATGTTACCTTACTCTGTACTTTGTGTATGTGTTTCTGTGTGTCTACACTTTGACAATTTCAGTACATTATTATCAATTTTACAGGAGAGGCTGTTCCTTAGATATTTATAACTGCAGTAAAAAAAATAGACATAGTGCCTTTATTAATATGGACAATGGTTGTTTAAGGATGCCAAGAAATTCCTATGTATTTTTTCCTTAAAACAATCCCATGACACACATAATTATTTCTGTTTTACAAATGGACAAATTAAGGCAGGAGAGCTTAAATAACTTGTCCAAGATCAGACCTCTTAAATGGAGGAACCAGGGTTTGAAACCAGATTGTGTCTTTCTGGCATTTGTGTTTTCAAACCACAATACTCCATCAGCTTCCTTAATAAGTACTTTTAAAACCTTTCTTAAATGAATAGGATAAGTTGGTATCACATAAATTGTTGCTAAAAAAGTCCATTAATTGAAATACTATTAATATACTATTTAATTTTTCAAAAACTAAGAGATTTTCTTTACCAAATCACCAACAGGTTCTGTATTCAAGGAATATAAACATCCTACTAATATTTCCCATCAGAGGTCTGTGAAGAAGGAACACTGTCTCATTGGCTAGCTCAGTACAGACTGTCCAGGCCACTGCATTCTTTCCTCTGATAGAAATGAAACTTCTCTGAATGTTCTAGTTTTCTTCTCCTGGAGTCTTTAGGAAATATGATATTATACTACACCTCAGAAGGGTTTTGATCATAAGAACAAGAAATTATTCCTTGCAAGTTCGAATGGAGAAGTGTTTGGAGGGCTACATCACTGACAGTTGGTGATAGAGAAAGATAAGTCAACATGAATTCAGAAAGTGGCCTGGGTGGGACCTTGGTCTGAGGCCATCACCCCAAAACCACTAGGAGCCAGGAAACTCTGAGAGTAACACAGATAATATTTGTATTAGAAATCCTAAAATGGGCTTGTGGAATGGATAAAAAAAAAAAGTGCTCACTGCTAATTCACAGCCAAACACAGAGACTTGGGGATTTAAACTTATTATTACTTATTCTTGGCTGGGGAACAAGAGGGGGAAAAAAAAAAAGAGAGGTGCTGACAGCTCTGTTTTTAGACAAATGCCAGAACAGAATCAAAGTCAGGAACAGAGTGAAAAGAATGTAACATGGCATTCCCACATCCTTCAAGCCCTCGACAGAGGAAGACGCTAGAGGCTTCTCTCCTGAGGAGGGATGAATACCTGCTTCTTCCAGGATTCTGCTTGGATGAGAGTCTGGCCGTCCAATCCCCCTACTGCAGAGCAGCTGGGCAGGAAAAGCTCCACCTTTCTTGGATTATCATGTGTTTTGACTGATTCTTGTGGAATAGTTCTGGCTTTCAAGAGTTGGCCAAACAAATCTCAGAAAGAAATGTCAGATTTCAATAAACTCCCATGTCCAATATTTCAATTTTAGCTCAATGTTTAGACTTGAAGTTAAGCAGTTAAACAAAGAAAATCCTTAATTTTGTATTTACATATATGCATATCTGGTCACCATGAAAATGACCCACCGCCAGATGACCCATCAATATACATTGAAAAACAAGCCTTGAAAGGTACAACTGCAAAGCAACAAGACTTGAGAAAACAATAATCGTTGTGCCATAGTTTATTATATGAAGGAAAATGCTTTCCTTTAGGATCACCATGAAAACCGGTCACTTATTCTAATAATACTGCCCTGAATAAAACATAGGGACCTCCCTTGTGAAATACACATAAAAATCTGTTGCATTACAATGCTGAAAAGCTCAAATCCTACTCTGTCACTAACTAGATATGTGAGGTCGGAAATTTTACTTAACCTTGGTGATCTTCCATGTATACATTAGGAAAATGTGGGTATTAATTCCTCGCATGCCTTGTGAAATATGCTTATATGCAAAAAATGCTAAATCTTTGACACCTAAAAAGTTCCCAATAAATGGTGGCTATAATAATTATCATTAATGATTATAATAATATTGCATCAAGAATTAGCCATTTAAAAACTATGGAGGCTTGAGCATGTGCCTTAATCTCTCTGATTCTCAGTTTTGTCATTTAAAATATAGGCATAATAACATTTCATAGGGTTACTGAAGAAATAAATGTGAACATATGAAAATAATCTACCATATTACTAAGTACTCACTTGGTGCTCAATACAAATTCTTCTTTTTACCAATATGGTAAATGGAAGAAAAAGCAGAATAAACTACCAAATCCAGTTTTACCCAGAAACTAAAAACTTCAATATTTAAAACCCTATCATAATATACTTAAAACTTAAACTGAAAATTAAATTCTAGTATTGATTAAATTTGTAATTGTAAACATGGTAATGAAAACATGTTATTGTGTATTACATCTATAATACAAGATAAATACCTCTGAGTAGTAAAACATTAGAACAATGCAGAAACTGTTCAAATAAAAATTATAATCATGAGTCTATAAAACTGTATGTTCAAGTTACTCTATAAATATTTTCCTCTTATTTCTGTGATAAGGCTATAAAAGATAAAAATTCAAGCTTCAATTAGAAAGCAGGATGATTAGGAATGCTACAAAGAATAAAGAAGTCTGTCTTCATTAAGTAAGTATCTAAACTCCATTTGTGGCTGAAAGATCAAAAGACATTTGGAAATCATCTTCAAAAGCTTTTGATACTAAGCTGAGGTACAGTTCCAAAGATTAGTGTTCTCAAAATTCTGAACATTTTAATTATTTTAAGTTCAATCTGTTGATATCTGAAAAAAAAAACAGCTCAAGGTATTTAGAGCAGTTATGAAAATGGATAAAGACTGGGAAGGAAGTATCTAATTAGATTTATTAATCAGTAATTTAAATAATGCTTCTATTTTGTGTGTCTAGATATACATAAGGGGCTGGGGTTTAGCTCAGTTGGTGGAGTGCTGCTCTGCATTCTCTGAGGTCCCAGGTTCAATCCCCAGCACCCCCAAAATGAGAGAAAGACACCAAAGCCCATTCCTGAAGCAACCCTGAAAAACAATCAGCCATTGAAAACTCTCAATAGCAGAGAAGCACTGACATAGTGCCAGGCATGGCATAATGTCGAGGAATGTTCCATTTTGTTGTACATAGGTTTGCTATGATTCAGATCCAACTTGAAAGCATCTAACAGCAACAGCAGTTATACATAAATATCATAAAAGGTAACACATAATGAATTTTAGGACATTAGGAAATCTTCGAGAATACTAGTTTCTCTGTTAACTAAGGTAACTCTTCATTACTAAACCTATTTGAATAATTTGGCTGTTAATCCAAACTAGCAAGACCACATGGGAGGAAAAAGCCCTTTTATTTTGTAAATACAAGCACATGACTTGGTGATCCTCAACACAGACGGTGAAGTGTCAGCATCACATAAAGGGATTTCTTCCCCCCTACACCTCTCTCTCTCTAATACACACACATACACACATTAACACCCCTCACTCCACTGTACCTAACCCTACCCATCAGAGATTTTGACAGCCTATCTGAATATTATATGGTTTTCTCTGAAAAGGAGAGTGTGCAGGTTAGGAATCAAACACACACACACACACACACACACTTCTGAAATATTCCTCTTCCTATCAGATATCTGCTGCTAAAAATTGATAGCACATGTTGCAATTATGTTCATGCATTTCCAAAGAATCAATGGGTTTGCCATTACTGGAACAGACTCTTATTCCAGGAAAGGCTGTACAGATACAATTGAAATGATAATTGACTTATTCAACTGAAAGTTCTGTCATTCTCTTGGAGAAAAAAAAATAAGTATTTTATGTTTTTAGGCAGAAGCATCTGCAAAGCATGTGATTGACATAAAGTTGGTCATTTGAGGAAATATGTGAGCCAGTTAAAAGTATAATTTATAGCATGCTTCTCACTACTCCTGGATATGTGCTATCATTTTTCTACCCTTTTACTATGGTTATAGTCTCTAGGGTATCAGAACTGAGTGGAGGATTTTGAAGGAGGAGGATTGGAGTTCAAGAGCATTGTTTGCTTGTTAGAGTTTTTGAGACAAGATCTTACTGTTTTGCCTAGGCTGGCCTTGAACTTCCAATCCTCTTGCCTCTGCTTCCTAAGTGCTGAGATTACAGGCATGCACCACCACACCCAGCTCCAGAGGCAGTTTTAAGAGGACATTATCCTGCCAAAAGCAGCAGAAGAAGTTTTGAATTGCTTTTGTATTAACTGTTTCAATATATATATATTTTTTTAAAGTATGGGGTCTACTAGCAGTTTTTCATGCACAAATCTCTTTCAGTCTTCGTGTGCAATGTTTTGGCAAACTCTTTGGTTTCTTTTATTATGCCCCATTCTTGTTCACTTCATTATCTCACAGCTCTCTGCTCATTTCTGCGTTGATTCATTTCTTCTGTGGTGACTATATACCTGGTTTGGGAAGTGATGTCCCTCATTTTTAGCTATTGGGTTTTTGTAATAATGACTTTAAATGAAATGTCATGGGAAACCATATACCCTGAGAAGTAAATGATACTCACAACTAGAAAGGCTGGAGAGAGACAGTGGTGGTATGTCTTAGTGGAAACTAGTTTTATTTTCACTTGAAAACATTTATTTGTGCAAAGAATAGCTATTGTTCACTTCTGATGGTGGATGGCCGAGATCAAGGCAAAGTGAATCTATTGTGTTTCCTATACTCTCCCTCTGAGATGCATTCTTGTGTACTGTCTTTGGAGTCCATGCTCTCTCTTTAGTTTATTGATAAGAATGAAGATTTTCCAAAGAGAAGAATGGATCCACATTACAGGATTATTGCACTGAACACTATTTGGTTTTCATTAGCCTGATTTCCTAATGAGAAGCTGTGGCTCAACATTCTAATACCACCTTTGGCCACCAGCTTCAGAACAGTTAACAGCATCTACAAGTCTCTATTATCTATATAAAAAATGGTTAAGGAGACACATTTCTAGCTATGGTTAACCCCTAGCCAGTCATTCCTTGAAGTTCTTTACATGAGTTTTCAGTGTGTTGTTATAAGAATTATTTTAACATAATTTATAGAAATAAACTTCAGTTATTCATAAATCCCAATTGTTTCATGGCTGAAAACTATCAACCAAATTCTCAAGCTTTCAAAAGGCAAAAGTTATAGCTTTGTATTCTGAAGGTAAGTGCCAGAGAGGTAACAAAGACAAACATTAAGTATACAATGTCATACTTAAAAGACATTTCAGGCACTAAGAACAACTTCTTCATGCCCATTAATTTTTAGTAGGTTAAAGATTCTTTAAAAATTCAACAGCAGTCTAGATGGAGTATAAAATGTGCTTCATACATATACTTTGAATTTTTTAAAGGAATTATTTGCTGTTCATAGAAAAGGTGCTTAAATTTTTGCTGGAATTTAAGAAAAATTATCAGACTAGAGTTATAAAGACTCTCAGAACTCAGTCTCATCACTAAGAGGTCTCCATTGGAACAGGACTACACCTACAAGTCAGTTAAGGGACAAATAATGAGTTGACATTTAAGATTTCTTTCTATAATTCTTTGCATTTGTAATGTATGTTATAAAATTTTCATACATAGAACAATAAACGACTAGTCTATATAATAAAACCTTTAGCAGGGGCAGATGTTCAGGGCCATGATTCAGATGTGTAAAACATTAGATTCACTCAGCTCTGCTCCTCTAGAACACACAACATAATGATAAACTCTTGAGCATCTTTGATGGTTGGAAAATTCCCCTTCAACTCCTTTCTGATTTTCCCATGTGGTTGTGCCTATAATCTTAGTCGCTCCTGGGAATGCAGTGGTAAGGGAAAATAGTCAAAAGCTTTCCAAATAAATGGCCTCACCCATAAAGGATAGGAAAAAGTGTCATGCACAATATTTTTACTTTTTAATGTTGTTATTATGTTTATTGGCATATCTCCTGATTATAAAATAACTATGGGCTCTTTATGGAAAATATGAGGCAAATATTTTTAACCTTATGCATTTTTTGGAAAATAGATACCTTTAGGTAAAAGCAATTCTGAGTCAATCAGCCATTGAAAACCTTATGAGGGTCGCTATGAGTTGGACCTGACTCCATGGAATCTAATAACAACAACATCATGCAAAGGTTTGGGAACTTGTCAAAAACTAAATCTTTCAGAATGCATGTCTATGTTACCCAGGGTGACTTTAGTGCAAAATGTTGAGTGATATAAATATGGCTCATATTTTGTCTCCACCCTTACACTTTTGCTGAACCAAAAATGCTATAGTGGAAATAGGTACCTTAAATTCTTCAAGTAGGATATTCAATAAATGCTAGATAAGAAAGAAAAAGAGAAAATAAAAAGAGAAAAGATTCAATGTGCTCCAGCAACAGCTTCCATGACCACTGCTCATGGAAAGTTCCAAGGACTGTCAGGAAATGAGAAATTGATATCATTGATTCTTATGGGAAGATGGGCTTATGCAGGAGGCTGACATTGGCACTTTCTCTTTGCCCAGCTCTTGCTTTAGCAAATATTAACATGAGGAAAACTGGGAGCATGACAGGGAAAAAGGCAATGAATAGTTGTTTAATCTGATATTGTGTCAAAGGATAGATCATTTTCATCTCAAAACAAAATCTAAAACCTCTGTGACAATTTAAGCATAAAATAAAGACTCCCCTCATAAACCAAACTTCCCTTCTTTGACATTTCTATTATCACTAATTTTCAATAATACACAGTAGATCTTGCTAAACAATATTAAAACCACCCATGTCACAAGTTTAGTTTTATGCAACACTCCATATGGTGTATTTGTAATAAATTTCTACTGGGAATACAATCATAAACCACTACTTTCTGCTATAAAAAAACCATTAAAGCACAGATATGCACAAACAAGGTAATCTGCAATAAATTTGGAAATGTTAAAATACTACAAATGTAAATGTATTCAGCTCTATTGCAATGCATATAATTTCCATAGCTTTATTAGAAATCTTGCCTTAGCAGTGGTTCGGCAATAGGTTATAAATATAGTAGGAATGAGTCAGCATGCAAATCCCTCCTGTGAAAAAACAATGTGAAGGGTTTTATAGGCAAAGCTGTTTGTTACTTTATAAGACTAATAATGCAAGTTTGTGTTCAGAACCTGCTGAGAGGAGAATTCTTAAAACATCTTGTTTATAAAATAGCAATAGAAAAAAATCTCTGCAAATTACACACACACACACACACACACACACACACACACACACACACACAGTATGATTTATGTTATGTCATAGAAATGGTATTGAATTGATGGACTTTCCTCTGCACACATTAGGTTGCATAAGAGATAACCAATGAATTTCACTGCAAAAGAAAAAGCCTTAACATGGCAAATTTGAATCCTGGAGGCAGAAAAGTAAATGTCTCCAGAGAGGAAGAGATGAAGTTACAAAGATAAGGAGTGAGAAGAGGACCAAGGATAGATCTGTAAGGGACAGCTACAGGAAAGAGTAGCCAAAGGAAGAGGTGTCACAAAGCAGGAAGCCACTGAGGTACAAAGAACCAGAGGCCAACCTTGGCTCTGAATGGGAGTTCCCAGGAAGAATTCTTACTGTGGGACAAAACTCAGGAAGACAGGAGCAAGCATCCATAGTAGGCTTGTGAGTCAAAAGCCAGCTCTGCTCTTTGGGAGATCAGCTTTGGACCTTGTGGGGAACAGAACCCAGCCTGAGATGAATTTGGGAGTTAGCAGAGGGCCATGGTCTTGAAATTACAGACACAGACAACTTCACTTTTTACAAGGAGCTTGAGAGCCAGGCATAGGGGTACATGCTTGTAATCTCAGCACTGGGGAGGCTGAGGCAGGAGGATCGCAGGTTCAGGACAGCCTGGACCACACAGCCAGTTCCAGGCCAGGTTGGGCTACATAACCAGAACCTGTCTCAAAAATTAATTAATTAATCAATCAATCACAATAAAAGGAGCTTGACGTTAGGTGGATCAAGGAGGGGTCTCTTTGGACAGAAGAGAGTGCTAAGGCTATAACCAGTGAAGGGGGCAAGACCAACAAGATCAAAGATGCAAGAGACAGCAAGCACTCCTGCAGGGATGGGGACCAGGTAGGGCATGGAGGAGAATGGTCTCAAAGACATGGGTTGGAGGGTTTAGCCTAGACTGGAGGTGGAATGTTCATTAAGGCAGAAACACAGGTCAAGGTTAGTGAAGAGAAGGAGAAAAATCTGCAGAGAGTAAGAAAAGAAGCTGGTGGAACTGAGGTCTGATGACCTTCAACAACTTCAGAAAACCAAGAGGCAAAGTCAGCTTCTGACTTTTTTAATGTATGAACTCATTTTCAAAATATATTCTCATTTCCTTGTTCATAGAGACTCTGTAAATATGTTGGGAGGGAGCCAAAGACTATAAAAAGTTCAGAATTATCTAAACACATGTGTGCATGCACTCAGGCACACACATAAACATGCATGTCCACACACAGAGAGCACAAACGTGAGCCTGGTCCCAAAGTAGGTATTGTTTATTACACTGTTCACAGTAACAACCCACATTTCCCCAGTCTCCCTTCCCTTTAAGAGGCTCTTTCTATAAAACTCCCACTCATCTCAAGCAGAATATGTTCAGAACATTCATAAGTACATAAACTTGAGTGCCTGTCTGCATCACCAGGGCTAGGAGTGTAGCTAAAATTAATTGTGAAAGGCCAGAAATTTTTTTTAAAATTGAAAAATATGACATTACAAAAGGATTTCTCAAATGAAAGAATTGTTGCCCCTTCTTGTTTGATTAGAAAACAAGAGATTATGAATGCAGAAGGATATATGGAGATGCTATTTTGGGATTCTGACAAAAAAAATTATGTATATAAAATATACAGTGATATACATGAGGAAGTCATTCTCTTTTTACATACTAAGAGAAAATTGGGGAGGATTGTAAGGGCATACATGAGAATACCAAAAGTTCTTTTAAATGCAAGAAAACAATCAGAAGGAAATAAAGCAGTGACACAGGTGGGCATGGAAAATTATTTAGGGAATGGAAAAGCCAAAAGTGTGGGCAAAAATGTAACTAGAACTCACAGAGCTATTTTGAGAGTGAAAACCAAGTGAAAAATGTCAAGTATAAGGTTATTCTTATTTGACATTTTTATATAGCAGCAACTTATAAAAACATCAAACACTGACATAATCCTTCCTCTAGCATTTTAACACATCATTATATTGTTAACAACGTCAAATGGCTATAGCCATTCATGTGACTTTTTAATAGATTACTTTTATCATAAAAATGTCATTTTTAGAATAATCTGCATTCTCACATTTTTATATTTGCCCATGGTCTTAAAATATCAAGAGTAGGAGACAGCTCTGTCTACAATTCTTGGAATCTAGAGATCTTGAGAATATCAATATAGAATAAACCTTAAGCTGATATGTCTGCTGTACTCAATGCATTTTTTTCTCCTTTTAAAATTAATTACAAAGTACAAGGATTAGGCAAAGATGAGATTGTAGGTTAAATCCAGAAAACTAGAAACCAAGTGGTCCACATGAAAGGCATATCACGTTCAATCACCCAGGGTCACATCCCTATAGACATTTTTATATATGCGGTGTTTGACCCTCTTACTCAGTTAGCAATGATGGCAACAATGTATCATTTCATTTCCAGGGATTAACATGTCCAAATGTCCAACCAAGTTTCTTTGGCTATTCCTCTTAAATGTGAAGAAAACAAAGCAATTAAATAATGTATCAAAGATCAGGCAGCAAGTTGGCTACAGAAGAAAAATTAAAACTCAGCTGAGTCAATGGCTATTGGCAAACTTTTTCAGGAAAGGACCAAATAGTCAATATTTTAGGCTTTGTAGGTCAACTACTCAACAGGATGCTGCAGCCCAACAGATGGCGTGGACTGTGCATAAACAAAGGGCGTGGCTGTATTCCCATAAAACTTTATTTACAAGAACAAGCAGCAGACTAAACTTGGCCTGTGGGATGTCCATTGCCAATCTCTGATCTAGTGGATCAACCCACACAATCTGCCAAGGCCTGCAGGTCAAACCTAAGCAAACACAAACTTGATCTACTCAATATTATCTAATATTAGTGACATCTTACCAGATGCCAAGCACCATGATAGACCCTTTATACAAATTATCTCATTTTTATCCTATTCAGTGGCTACCATTATTATCATTCTACAGATAAGGAAACAAGTTCAGAGAGGCTGTGTGGGTTGCAGAAGATAATCTAGCTTAATAAATCAGAATTTGAAATAAGGCAGATGGATCACAGCCTATGACCTCACTCCCTCACTATCTGCTGCTCAGCACATGTAACTTACAGATAAGGATGAATAACACCAAGCCATAGAAAACATGGGCATTTTTTGAAGGGGGAAAAAAAAAGATTGTTAGTGATTTGTATCATTTAAACTTACAGAACTAGAGAGTGAACACTTTTAGTGCCTAGACAGCCTGAGTTGGTCCCACACATTGACCTAATTATGATTGTGCAGCTTCAAACCCACCAACAGCACACTGGAAGGTGTGAATTTCCACAAACTGAATTCTCCAGCCAGCACATTATTTGTAGTGATGAGTAAGGGAGGTAGGGTCCTTGGTAAAACTGAACCTCAGAAGTCCAGAGCTTACTAGACCTGCTCTCAAGCCATTTTTCCCAGAAGTATCTCCTCCAGGGGATGTAGCTGCCTGTGGTCATGTCAAGTCCAAGTCAGCTAGATTTGCAAGTCACAAGTAGAAGGGAACACACAGGCTTAGTCTGCCCTGCATCTTTTCTTGCTCTTTGCCTACCTTCGCAAAAACTCAACTCATCACAATCTCATTGTTTTGCAAAAAATGCAAAACACCAAAGCAAGTTCTAAGTTTTGTCAACCAGATTTTGACCATTCTTTGAAATATTGAGACAAATCTTTAAGTCTAAACAAAGTTGTTGACAGATGGGCATAAATAACAGGAAAAAACTTGTCCCTGAGTATAAAAGATAAACTTGAAACTCTTTGTCATCTCTCCCTAAAGTAGATGTTGGTACTGTTTACACACACACACACACACACACACACACACACACACACACTACTTTTTCTAGTTTCCTTGTTGAAGAAAATGTCTAATTTACAGGTAGAGCCTACAAATTATAGCCATGCCAGACAAGGAAGCAGATGAAGACTGTGATTGATATTTCAAAATTTCCATCCTGGTTTCCCCATCCTCAGAATTAGCCACTCTATAAATCAAACCAACATATGAACATCTGATGTCAAAACTAATAGGTCACATCTGCAAAAATCATCAGAAACAAAGAACCAGATTCTTCTGTTTGCTCCAAGTCCAAAAATCACCCCTCTACTATCACCATCACCATTTGCAGCATTATCTTAAAATATGCCATCTTTTTGAGAAAACATAATTTTCTATATGTGTTTGAATACAAACAATGGCCATTTTTTCCTTCCACTGGAGAATGCAGAAACTAAGAACTGGCACCATATTCCAAAGAAAACCTGACTGAAACCCTGCTGTTTCTAGTAAATATTCACTATTGAAATACATACATGTCTATTGTCAACCAATGCTCTAACAAAAATGAAAATCCCTTATTTTTAAATTTCCTATTTTTGGTAGCAAATATTTATTACTGGAATATGGGGGCTTGGGTTTAGTTCAGCTGGTAAAATGCTGCTCTGCACTTTCTGAGGACTCACATTCACTGCCCAGCACCACAAAAATGGGAGAAGGATGTGGCAGCCCACTCCTGAAACAATCCTGAAACAATCAGCCATTGAAAATCCCATGAATGTTGCTGTGAGTTGGACCTGACTTGACAGCACCTAACAACTACTACAACAACAACAACAACTGGAATATGGTTTCAATCTCTCAAGTCTATAAACTTTGACCTCTACTGACTTTGGAAATTACTGATTTTTAGAGTATTTCTAGTGATCTAGATAGTAAAACATCTCAGAGTTGAAGCCACAGATCATATTTGGGAGCATTGTCTAAGGAGACTCACCTGGGTCTTCCCTCCCCATGAAGCTCAAGCATGGGTATATATGGAGCTTCTCTCATATTAAGCTCAACCCTGTGGACCTGTCATCCCCAGAATATGGTTCTGAGCTCTTTTACAAGAGCAGTGATGGGCATAGAATCATAAAATCTTTAGAGTAAAGGAACTTCAGAGACCATTTCAACCAAATGTTTCATTTATAGCTAAGGAATCTGAGCAGCGAAGATGACTTCAAGGTCATGTGCCTATGGACCCACCACTGAGGGGCCTGATGTCCACTTCTATTCTTTCCTTCCTCCCTGCTCTATCTTCAGCTAAGTCATCTGTCTGCTCATAAGGCCTTTTAGAGGAACTTGACACACACTTGTCAAGTGACCACTTAGGATGGAACAAGCTTTAGTCTTCCTGGAACTAACCAGCCCCTGAAGCATTGTGAAGCAATCCAGGTATCACCTCAAACTGCTTGAGCCAATGACTACAGCATGTCACACACAGTATCACCTCAGTAAATATTTTCCCAGTGAAGGAAATGAGCTAATCAGCCTAGATGATAAAGTCATATTTTATTGGAGTTACAAAGAAGGTAATATGTTATATTATAGCACCTTGTAGAAACAAACAAAAATAATCTTTCCCCCATATTTGGAGGCTGAGCCATCACCAACTTCAGAACCACAGTGACCCTCACTCTGTCATTCCATAGCCAACATTTCATCTGTTATGGGAGCACTTAATAAGAGGCCTATTGGATAGATTTGGAATTTGGAATCAAATTACTAAGAGAGAATTTTTAAGATCATGCTCTTAGTATATATCTGGCCATCACAGTCTCAGAGCTTAGGAACTTGCCCAAGTTGCCCATGACCTCAGGTCTAGCTCTCTTTCCACCACTCAAGGCCACCACCTATACACTGGAAGGGTTTTGCCCATGAAATTGAATCTCTACAACATGGAAGCCATATCTAGAGTTCAATGTCCTATACATAGCCCTTTAAAGATGTATTGGTTAATTAAGTTTGGAAAGTCAGTCACTTTAGATGGACCTGCACCACTGGTAGGTTATTAATTGTAAGATCTTACTCTGTGGGTGGTGGTGGTTGTTTTTCGTTAGGTGCTGGTGAGTGGGGTCCAACTCATAGTGTCCCTATATACAACAGAACAAAACACTCCCCAACACTGTGCCATGCTCGGCACTACAACAGTGCTTCTTTGTTATTCATAGAGTTTTAAATGGCTTATTATTTAGGGAATGTTTTGGGAGTGGACTGCTGGGTCTTTCTGCTTTTGCAGTCCTGGGGACTGAACCTAGGGCCTCAGAGCACACAGAGCAGCACTCTACCAACTGAGCTAAACACTAATCCCAAATTACATTTTTAATAGCCTTGTTTTTGTTGTTGTTTTTAGATGCCCTCGAGTCAGGTCTGATTCATACCAACCCTATGTATAACAGAACAAAACACTCCCTGACACTGTGCCATGCCTGGCACTATGTCAGTGCTTCTCTGCTATTCATAGGGTTTTTGATGGCTGATTGTCTTTGGGATAATTTTGGGAGTAGGCTGCCAGGTCCTTCTCTCGTTTATGCAGTGCTGGGGATTAATCTCAAGGCCTCAGCACAGAGCAGCACCCTACTAACTGAGCTGAACCCCAGCCCTGTGTGGGTAGGTCACCTAAATCAACCTGAAGGTATGTTCCATTTGACTGTAAAAGGGGAGCTGCTTCAACACACCCTCAGATACAAGCTTTGGTTTGTGTCTCCAGGTAGACTGAAATGTGACTACCTCCTTGTCTCCTTTCTCACACTTTCCTGAGACTCTGAAAATGGCACCCACTCTGTGGACAGTAAGAACCTGTCAACGATTACCAGACTCCTTATTCTGAGTGTCGGTTAGACTAGCTGTTCTCTTCAAACCTCCATACCTCACTCTCCACAAATATCTGTAGAATACAGGGAGCCAACAGTGCCACATAACAGCCCAGAGGAAAGGGGATTCTTTTCCTCTTGGATAATAGCTGAGAAAACAAGAAGTTTGTGGGAGGAAAGGGAGACTTCCAGAAATCATGGAAGTGAAGACAACACTTACACCAAGCTCCTCTCTGTCCAGTGCCAGAGTCAGAGGCTGTACTCTAGCCCAAATCCAAGTAATTGTAGCCCTCTGCCTTCCTCTCCAACACAGCCCTCCAGCAGAGTAGGTATGCATAAATTTCACCTCCTCTGAAGGGATAGAGAGTTTTGCCGGTGTGCCCATTGCTTGTCCAAGAAACCCTTAAATGCTTATTTTTTGTGGGTCACTGCCTTACCAGAGACTTCTGTTAACTCTACTCAACTGTCCTCTACCTGAAAGGGTTTTCCTTTTTATATTTATACTTTATATTAACCTACAATTTAAGTGTTGTCATCCCAGATCAACTCAGTGAAACTGGTGGTAAATGGAGTAACATGTTGTATTCACATATTGCTCTCATAGTCCATGTGGCTTACAAGGGGTTGGGGAGGGATAAGAATCCTAGAGAAAAAAGATTAAGTAGGAAATGGCATCCTCTTGCTTGCGAAAAAATTGTGTTGGCAGCATAGTGTTGGTAATCTGGGCTGCAGTGCCAACCCTATCAGATGGTAATTAATAATAATAAGCAAGATGAGGGTGATGACAGGTGGTTTCATTTATTGGGCATTTACTATATGCTAGGGCTACCTTCTTAGTGCTTTACATATATAATCTCATTTTATTATTTTTCAACTATAAATAAATTAGATTCTCTTTCTAAGGCTTTGATTTTTTTCAGATCTGTTACACTAAGATAATTCATCACCGGGTTTTTGTGAAAATTAAATGAGGTAATGGAGATGAATGCAATTATTAAACTCTAAAGTGTTTTACAAATGGCCCTTATTATTATGGAGTTTCCAATTCTTCCAAGAGCATTCAAATAAAGTCCCCAAGCTAAAGCTGAGTTCTGTCCAAGTGTAGAGCTGTTTGGGTCAAGTATCCCACTAGCAGTGGACACTGCACTCTCAAACATAAACACAGGAAGCCAAGTATCATGTTTATAAAATCATCTTTCACAAAACTTGACAGAAGTTTCTAAACTTAGGAAAATCAGTCTGTTTTTTTGCCCTCCCAACAAGGCAGTGATGTAGTTAAAATAATCTGCCAGGCTTTGGCACAATGTAAGTATTTCCAGAACAGCAGAAGGGGATGCCAGCTTCCCAGTGGACTTCACTGGCTAGAGACTTTCCCAGCAGACCAGACCCTGGAAACCTGCTCCCTCTCACAGGCCCCTCAGGCCAGGAAGGGGATCTTAACAGGGTTTTGGGTCCCAGAGTACCCCAGTAAGAATATAATTTGGTTTTTAAAATGCTTTAGATGGTTTTCCTTATGACTAGTTAGGGTGTCAAGTGTTTTCACAGGACTTACTTTTAAAAACACAATCCACTGTCCCTTTAAGAACTGAATTGCACTTTCACATTTTCCATTTTCTTCTCCCAGCACTGACTTCCTGAAAGATTGCCAAGCTGAGTGATGTAGTTCAGTCTGAATTGCTCCTTGGGCCTGCACTGCCTCTCAAAAGGAGGAATGCTTTTTATATCCCCTATACCTCTGCAACCTGGGACAGTATAGGTTCCCAGTTTGAATTACCTGTTTAGAAAAATGGCTTGCTTTAAGACAGCAAGTTGTATGTTCTACTCTCTTTGATTTTCTAGAGGCATATCACTATAGCTTTAAGACACTGGGCACCACCAGCCCTGGGGAACAAAACGGTGCGGGTCCTACCAGCTAAGACAGATTGGAGGGACCCGTCTCTCCCTGGGTCACTGGGGCAGTAGTTAAGTACTGCTAGGGCATTGTTGAATATTGTTGACTTGCTGTTGATGTTAATAACAGGTCTTTATTATAAATACCCCTTTAAAAGTTTATTTTTTCCTTTCAAAATGCTAAGATTTGGGGGCCAAGGCAATTTGACTCCCTAATTGACAGTTGTTAGACCCTTCCCTGGTGCTCTAGCTGCCTTGAGCAGAGGACTATCAGCCAAGAAGCTGGTTGTACTGTCCTCATGCCACCCTAGCCGCCTTGAACACTCCACAGACACCTTTAATGAAGCTACCAAGCAACCACGGATGTCTGCTTCTGAAACACCATTCCAGCTCCAAAAGGCATTATCTCAGTCACTCCTGTTTCCAACAGCTTGCACTAGACCTTTTTGGTATTCACAAGCCTCACTGAACTCTAGATGACCCTGCTTACTCTGCAGTTTATTTTCATTCAGGTCAGAGGGAAAGCGCTTTGTCTGGTGACCCAGAAGGTGGCCTGTGATTGGTGCAAACATGGTCTTTCATTTGCATGAGGGACTGTGCAGTGATTGTTGCAAACACCTTTGCCTTACACTCTTTCTGCCATACAGTGGTACCTTAGCACTTGACCACAATCTATTCTGGAAGCCTGGTTGAGTGCCAATCAACTCAAAAGTAGTGAACACTTTTTTCCCATAAGTAATAAAGTAAATATATTTATTGGTTCCAGGACTGTATCAAATGGCTAGTTCAAACACACCTATGCCACTCATTTACTTAGCAGTAAGTTCTTCCTTTTAATTCAATTGTTTTTCCTAGTGTTTTCCTCTCATTTTTAGCACTAGAAATTTTCTGTGTCATGATGACCATAAGGCTATATACCAGGATGATACGTTATGGATGTATATGGATGTATTGTATAGCCATGAGATCATGAACACAGCACCAGGACAGGTCTTTACTCCTTGAAATTGACACTCCTCCTTCTATTTCACCCAGAAGCATCATGGGTAAGTGTGGCCTGTCTATATAGGTTTTAGCACCGATGGTCAAGTGCTGAGCAACTGGTCAAGCACCAAAACAGAATTTGCTCAAAGAAGTTGGTTGAAGACCAAAGTCTGAGTGCCGAGGCACCAATGTATAAGCAAGCTTCTCAGATCACTTTTCAGGTCAGCTGGGAGACGTCCTACTGTGCTTCCTCCTGGTGGTGCAACATTAGGCCCAATAAAAGTCTTTTTATGAGTGACCTTTTCTTGCCTCCTTTTGATTTTTATCATTAATAGAGCAGGCTGAGCACATAACACAAAGAAGCAACAGAACAGCAGTGTTAGTGGAGGCAGCAGTGGCACTAGTCTTCACCGTAGTGGCAATGATAGAGGCAGTAGTGACAAGAGGGCAATGAAAGAGTTCCAGAGAATGGCCAGGGTGGAAAGAACAGAGAGCAGAGTGGCAGAGACAATGAAAAATGAAGGAAGTAGAGAAGGTGAGAAAGGGTAAGCAGCCAAGCCTAAAGAAAGAAGCCTATGAAGAGCCAGAGAAGAGAAACTCTGGGCCCTGGTTGCTGGATGTGTTATAGGGATCTGCTAAGCCTTGCTGGTCAAGGGTCTTAGATACCCTAGGCCCAAAAACTGGAGGCTGTAATCTGTGGAACCTGTGATTTACAGAGCCTGTGACTTGTCTGTATAGAAGGCCTATTGTTGGTAGAATTGGAAATTGTTATAATTGGTAAAATTATAATCTCCACTTGTATGCCACACCAATGCCACGGCCCCCTTCTGGCTTTATAAGTAGGCTGCTGCTGCCGGGTGCCATGGAGTTGTATCCAACTTATAGCAACCCTATCTATGTACAACACAATGAAACACTGCCCAGAACTGTGTCATGTACATGATCTTTTTATATTTGAACCTATTATTGCATGTTTCTTCTCATTTTGAGTCATGCCAAATCAGCAAAAGGAGGTACCAAGGGCTTTACTCCATTCCCATCATTAAGGTGGATTCTACTTTGAGGAGGCAACTCTTCCCCAGTTGTTTCTTGAATGCCTTCTAGCCTGGGGGCCTCATTTTTCAGCACTATATTTGACAGTGCTTCTCTGCTGTTCATAGGGGTTTCAATGGCTAATTGTTTCGGGAGTCAGCTGCCAGGTTCTTCTTCCTAGTCTGTCTTAGTCTGGAAGCTCAGCTGAAACCTGTCCACCATGGGTGCTCCTTCTGGTATCTGAGATACCAGTGACATAGCTTTCAGCATCACAACAACATGCAAGCCCCCACAGTATGACAAACTGACAGACATGTGAGGGATAAGCAGGCCACTCTACAAAATTTGAGCCACCTGAGAGTTGTAACACTTGTTACTATAGATCTGAAGGTCCTAGCACCCAATGTTTGTTTGAGAGCTATAACACCGGCAAGAGCCTCCTACTGCCAGTAACAGCTGCTGGAAGCTGAGAATTACAATAGCTGCCTAGTGTCAGGGCCACTGGTAGTTAAAGCCCAGAACAATAAAGGCTCCAAACTTAGTGAAGAGACATAGTTTCTGATTTCTAAGACTAGAGCAATAGGCCCCTAGCTCTCAAGGTTTGGAGCTATAAGCCTCTGAGTCTGCCAGTACAACCCCTAGGTCTTTAGCACTCAAGGGTTTAGGATTACCAACACGGGGAGAACTTCTCCTCCCCTACCCACAATTTCTATCTGGGTAGAGCTAAAGGAGCCCAGCCAGTTGATAGGTAATCCAGACAGCGAAGAAGGTAATACCCAGCAGTCTCTATCATCACCATATTACTGACAGGGAGCAGATAGCCCTGATAGATGGAAAAAAAAAAGAGTGGGCTCTAGGTTTGAGACCCAGATTCACTGACTATTATCTGTGTGACCTGGGGCTGAGACAAGTTACAGGGACCCAAAACTTCATAAGGGCATTTGGCAGGGGGTTAAACAATGCTTTATTAAGCACTGCTAAGAATGTTAATTTCATATTAATTCCTCAGTGAATATACTCCTTGATGTTTATTTTTACTTCAGATAATTTGAATTATCACTCAAGTGCTTGAGTAGCAGATCTTAAACCCCTTCCTATACCTGGCTGCCTCTAGTGGGGAGCTGCCAGCCAAGTAGCTCCTTGACAACCAACCAGTCTCCAGGACAACTTGGCTATTTAAAATCCTCCACTACGACTCAGAGGAACACTTTACTCCAGCTGCCAGGACCACTGAAGCCACAACTCCTGCTGTAGAAACCCTTGCTTCAGCCACAACTGCTTTAGACAGCTAACAGCTTCAGCCATCACAAACCTCAGTGAACTCTAGATGACCTTGCTTACCCTAAAGCTCTTCTCAGAACAGGAAGGGGAGCACCCAGTGACTCAGCAAAAAGGCTGTTGATTGGTGCAATGTTGGGCCTGTGGTTGGTTCTTATGGAAGCCTTAAGACTGGTGGAACTGTGTTGTTATTGGTGCAAATTATAATCCCTACTTATAGCCACACCCACGCCATGGCCCTCTTCTGGGTATTTAAGAAGGCCTGCAGCCACACTACTGTGGTGTCCAATCCCATCAGATCTCTCAAACTAAGCAGGGTCAGGCCTGGTTAGTACCGAGATGGGAGATCACCTGGGAACACCAGGTGCTGTAGGATTAGGAGAAGGACCCGGCAACGTACTCCACCCAGAAAATCAGCCATTGAAAACCCTATGAATAGCAGAGAAGCAATGACAATAGTGTTTCATCTGTTGTACCTAGGGTCACTATTAGTCAGACATCCACTCAAGGGCACCTAACAACAACAACAGCTCAACAAAATTTGATTCAGTTGGAAGACAGCTTCCTGTGCTAACCCCCAGCTGGTGCAGCATTGTTGTTGTTGTTGTTGTTGTTAGGTGCCGTCGAGTCCGTATCCAACTCATAGTGACCCTACATACAACAGGCAAAACACTATTGTCAGTGCTTCTCTGCTGTTCATAGGGTTTTCAATGGCAGATTGATTTTTTTGGGTGGGGGTTGCCAGGTCCTTCTCCCAAGCCTACAGCACCTGGTGTTCCCAGGCGGTCTCCCATCCAGATACTAACCAGACCCGACCCTGCTTAGCTTCTGAGATCTGACAAGATCAGATGCCACAGGGCTACGGCTGCAGTATTAGGCCCAATAAAAGCTTTTTCCTAAGAAGTCTTTTTTTGCCTACTTTTGATTTTTATTATGGGTAGAGAGTGAGGACTGAGCTGGTAACAAGAAGAGGAGGTAGTGGTAGTGGAGACAGTAGTGGGCCAGAACCTCGACAGCAGCAACAAGTGACAGCAGTGGTAGTAGCAGTGGCAGCAGCAATAGTGATGAGAAGATGGTTGAAGTGTTCCAGAGAGCTACCAGGAACAGAGATGACAATGAGATGATAGAAATATAGAGAAGGTAGAGAGGCAAGATAGCAGGAGGCAGAAGACTGTGAAGAGCCAAAGATAAGGAACAGCAGGCTAGTCACTGGAAGAGCTCCAGGGAGCTGCCAAGCCCTAAGTGCCACAGGTCCTAATACCCAAGGCCCAAAAGCTATAACACTACCCACTATAAGGGTGAAGGGTCCTGATACCAAAGACTTGAGAGCTATAACACTAGTTGCTGTTAGGAGCTAAGGGTCCCAAGACCCAAGGTTTGGGAGCTATAATACTAGCTGCTACAAACAGCTGAGGGCTGGGATTTAGCTCAGTTGGTAGAGCGCTGCGCTGCAGTCTCTGAGGTCCGGAGTTCAATTCCCAGCACCACAAAAATGGGAGAAGGGCTTGGCAATCCTCTCCCAAGGCAATCCTAAAACAGTCAGCCATTGAAAACCCTGTGAGGTCGCTACGAGTCGGATACTGACTCGACGGCACCTAACAACAACAACAACAAACAACAACTAAGAGCTGAAAATTCCACTAGTAACCAAAGCCCAGAGCAATAAGCTTCTAGTTCTCAGAACTTAGAGCTATAAGCCTCTAAGTCTGTCAGCCCAGTCTAAAGCCTTTGGCACCCAAGGGCCCAGGACTGCCAAACACTAGAATTGCTAATCTTCACATACTCACAGTTTCTGAGTAAAACAAACAGACCCTAGCCAGCTGATTGGTAACAAAGCCAGCTACACTGAGCCTAGTAGTGGGATTACAGGTGTACACCACCACTCCCAGCTTATTGTTGGGTGCTGTCAAGTCAGATCTGACTCGTGGTGACCCTAAGTACAGCAGAATGAAACACTACCCAATACTGTACCATGCACACAATCTTATGTGGAAGCCCAGTGTTGCAGCCACTGTTTCTTCTCATTTTGAGTCGTGCCATATAAGCAAAAGGAGATCCCAGGGGCTTTACCCCATTCCTGTCATTAAGGTCGACTCTACTTTGAGGAGGCAACTCTTCCCTAGTTGCTTCTTGAATGCCTTCCAGCCAGGGGCGCTCATTTTCAGGCACTATAGTTGACAGTGCTTCTCTGTTATTCATAGGGTTTTCAACAGCTAATTGTTTTGAGAGTGGGCTGCCAGGTCCTTCTCCCTAGTCTGTCTTAGTCTGGAAGTTCATCTGAAACCTTTCCACCATGGGTGGCCCTGCTAGAATCTGAAATACTAGTGGCATAGCTTTCAGCATCACCGTGATACTGAAGCCCCCAAAGCAAAACAAGCTGATATATATGGGGGACACTCAGTTTACCCTTGATTAATTTTTAAATCATACCAATGTGGTCATGAAAAAGGTAGGCTCTCTGAATTTCTTCTGTCCTTCTCCTGCCCTGCAGGCCATAAAGGAATTTTCTAGTCTTTCCCTAAAGTAGGTCACAGACGTTCATATGAGAAGTAGCTACCCTATATATCCCAGAGGAAAGAACAATCCTTATCTCTGAAGACATAGGGACACAAGGTAATCTGAACACACGTCTTGCTAAATTCCTCTTCCCACACCCAGTCCATTAATATAACATCATACCCCCTTTGTCCAATTATGCCTCTATAACTGCTCAAGTTTCCCTGTTTCTTTGACTCTTTATTTCTGAAGGCTCCTATATCACATACAACTTACATTAATAAATTTGTATGCTTTTCTCTTATTAATCTATCTTTTGTTATAGATAGGAAAAATTAATTTTTCATTCTCTACAGTTTCCAACATATCACACAGCACTCAGGATGCTGAGGCAGGAGGATTAATAGGAGTTTGAGGCCAGCCTGGTCTACATAGCAAGTTCCAAGCCAGCCTGGGCTACAAAGTGAGACTGTCTCACAAAGAGAAGAAGAAATGAAAAGAAAAGAAAAGAAAAGAAAAGGGAAGGGAAAGGAAGGAAAGGGGAGGGAAGGAAGGGAAAGGAAGGGAAGGGAAGGGTAGGGAAGGAAGGAGATAGGAGGGGAGGGGAGGAGAAGAGAGGAGAAGAGCTAGGACTCCTTCCTCTGGAACCTGCAGGTAAGATCCTGGAACAGCTGTCAAAATTTGGCAAAAGGTAAGAATTCTTACCAAGGACCACTCTACTAGACTTCTACCTGTAGTGCTTTATGGAGAAATGAAGGTAAAAATTTGATCTTGGCACTTCCTTTCCAGATTCAGATTAGTTTGGGATGTAGTTTGGGGTAATCAACAGCTGCTGATCCATTCCCTCCCAGTGACAGCCATTTCTCTTTTATTTTTGTCTTGATTTTTGTCATGAGAACCTGGCCTGACTTTTTATCTATTGAGGTTATACAAGTTGTTGACATTTTAGTCCATAAAACTAAGTTATAAATAGCCAAAGTTAGGCTAGGCAGGATACAATAAAGTTTGGTTTGCCTTTCTATATTTTGGGCTACCTGGAGAAAGTTTAGGAAATGCTTCCATCTCCATATAAGGACAATAAAAGCTTTCAACTTCCAGTTGAATCTTTGGTCATGAAATCAGTCTCTTACATTATGAAGATTCATATGAGACACTGATTTTTTAACTAATAATATATTTAAATATTTGAATTTTTTAAACTTTTTATTAGTAATTTTTAATGTGCAATTTAATGGGTCTCATTATGACATACCCATACATGCATTTAATTGTACATTGCTCATGTTAACTTCCCCCTTACCCTCTCATGACCCTCCTTCCATTTCCCCTCTCTCCCCAACAATGGTCTCCATTCTACTTACATGTCTTTATATGAGTATATCTATCTGTATATGTACATCCCAATTTTACCATAAGGGCAAGATACATGATGTATATTTTTTCTCCCATTACCCTTTCTTCTTGCCTCCTCCCCCTTTTCTTTAGTCCATTATCTTTCCCTACTTAAATCCTGTCTGTTTTCATGATTGATGTTTTAGTAATGAATATATGTTGAAGTCTAACATCCACATATGAGAGAAAACATGCAATGTTTATCTTTCTAGGTCTGGCTTAATTTGCTTAAAATGATGATCTCTAGTTCCATTCATTTTCCAGTAAGTGCCATTATTTTATCTTTCTTTATGGTTGAATGAAATTCCATGCTATGTATATGCCACAAATTCCTTATCTACTCATCTGTTGATGGACACCTAGGTGTGGGGTGTGCACCTCCCAGTCTGGCCCAGATG
This sequence comes from Pedetes capensis, assembly GCA_007922755.1. Taxonomy (NCBI): domain Eukaryota; kingdom Metazoa; phylum Chordata; class Mammalia; order Rodentia; family Pedetidae; genus Pedetes; species Pedetes capensis. The sequence continues at coordinate 7,643 of VMDO01009586.1, read as the reverse complement.
TTTGGATGGGAGATGCCACCACGCACACAGATACTAAACACAACTCACTCAGGACCCTCAAGTGAGGGGCAGGGACTCCTGCGGCCCTCGGGAATACCGGCAGAGACAGGAGAAAGGAAAAAGCCTCGGGTGCTTTTGCCTTGCAGGGACAAACACAGCTCTTTATTTCCTCCGCCCTTAGAAGGGCAGGGAGGAACCCAAATTGTACAGCTTACAAGTACTAGCAGCCTAAGTGCTGCAGCTCTATGCTGCCTCAGGGGGCAGCCAGAGCTCTTCTGTCTCCAGTGCTGGGACCAGAGACTGTCCTCAGCTTCGGCCTCTTGCCGCTGGGTACAAAAGGTCTCTCAGCTTGCTTGTAGTCCATCATTCCTTGAGAGCGCCGTCTAGCTGTTCTGGTCTTGATGGTCACAAGGAGAGAGAGTCCTATCTTCGTCAGTGGTCCGGGTGAAAGAGAGTTCTTGCTTCATTGGTGGTCAGACAGAGAGAGACAGAGTTCTTGTCTAGTTGGTGGGCCACAGCAGAGAGAGCTAGCTGTTGCAGTGCAGCTAACCCCAGGATGGCCTGAACCAATCAGCTTTGAGTCCAATTGTGCAATCAAGTTTGGGGGACTTATGAAAGGTTTTGTACAAATGTCCAAAAAGTTACTTTCATTTTCCCTAGATTTCTAATTTATAAACCAGATCTTCAAAAGCCATTTTACCTGTTTTGGGGTTTTTGCCAATTTCCTCCCAATTTTCCCCTACACCTAGGTTGATTCTTTATCTTGGCTATTGTGAATAACACCACAATAAACATGGATGAGCAGATATCTCTATGGTATATTGACTTATATTCCTTCAGATATGTACCCAGGAGTGGGATAGCTGAGTCATATGGCAGTTCTATTTTTAGTTTTGTGAGGTACCTCCATACTGATTTCCATAGTGGCAGCACCAACCTGCAGTGTATAAGGGTTTCTTTTTCTCCCTGCATCTTTACCAGCATTTGTTGATATTTGTTTTGTTGATGGTAGGTGTTCTGACTGGAGTGAGATGGTATCTCAATGTAGTTTTGATCTGCATTTCCCTGAAGGCTAAGGATGTTGAAAATTTTTTCATATGATTGTTGGCCATTTGTAGTTCTTCTTTTCAGAAGTCTCTGTTCAGTTCTTTTGCCCATTATTTAATTGGATACTTTGCTTTTTTGGTGATATAACAAATTTTTGGAACCCAAACACTCTATTCTCTATTAACCTTAATGACTACTTCTCCAGGCTAAAGACCTTATAAAACAATAATAAAACAGAAATCAATATTAACATTAATAATAAGTAATTAATCAAGGAAAACTTTAATTGAAATACAAAGTTAATTCTTTTATTGATTTTCCCAGGATTTCAGGTTGAGGAAAAATATTGTTGTTATAGTTGTGTCTAGGCTTAATGAAAAGAAAATGAAGGAAAGGGGAGTTTTGGGTAAAGCTGGTGGAGACTTCTGGGTGGTCAATTATATTTAATTCCATTTTGATTATGGGTTTTTTTCCAAATGAAGAAATACATGACAGGCCTGTCTTGACATAGTTCCATTTGTGAGAGTAACCAAATGAGTGGAGAACTTATAAGGCAACCATACCTGATGAATCCCAATAACAGGTAAATCGGCAGTTGGGAAGAGGTTATTGCTGATCTCACTCAAACACCATTTGTGGCCACAGGCCACATGCAGCCCAGGACAGAGAGTAATGCAGTCCACAAATTAATGTCATTTTTTTAACCATTTTTGGTGACTCCCTTTATTATGTATATGCACTAATTATGTATAATTTATATGTGGTGCAAGACAATTCCTCTTTATTCAATGAGGCCCAGGGAAGCCAAAAGGTTGGACATTCCTGACTTAGTGTGTGGTCAAGAGCACTAGCATCTCCTGGGAGCTGATTAAAAATGCAGAATTGCAACTCCTAGTCCCACAGGAAACAGAATTACAAGGTCCTCAAGAGATTTATATGTACATGAGTTTGAGAAGTGCTTCTGCCAATGAACATGAGTGACTTTATGAAATACAATGGTTTAGCCAAGGGAAAATGCTTAGAAAGAATATGTAGTTGGCCACTGTGGCACACACCTATAATCACAGTGACTTGGGAGGATGAGGCAGGAGGGTTGTGAGTTCAAGGATAGAGGCAGGCTGCACAACTCAGCAAGACCCTGTTTCAAAATAAAAAATGAGGGTCTAGGGGTGCAGTGCAGTGGTGGAGCATTTGCCTAGCATGTGCAAGGGGGGGGTCAAACTCCCAGCACTGAAAAAATAATAACAAAATATTTTAAAAGAATATACATTTGATTTTTAGTTCCAGCAACACTGCAAATTGAACTAAGATCTTTTGACAAAAAAAAAAAAAAAAAAAAAAAAAAACCTAGAGAAACTACATTTTAAAAAAAAATCAGCCATACTCAAAAGACATAAGGGGAAATTTCCAGGTACCCAAAAACCACAAGGGCTGGAGTTTAGCTCAATAGGTAGAGTACTGCTCTGCACTCTCTGGGGCTCTGAGTTCGATTCCCAGCACTGCAAAAATGAGAGAAGGATGTGGCAGCCCACTCCTGAAAAAATAATCCCGAAAAAATCAACCATTGAAAACCCCATGAGTTGGACCCGACTGGACAGCACCTAACAACAACAATCACCACCACAAAGGAATTGGTACGTGAGTAAATGCGACATTTAAGGCCTACAACTGTCTGATATTCTAGGATAGCTAGGATATGGGACAGCATGGGATTAGAAGCATGACATCCTATGAAGATCAGACATAAGGCTTCAAGAACCATATGAAGTGGGATACTAGAACTCAGACTTTTACATACATCCTGACTTCTCTATGCATAGGAAAGAAGAAAATTTCCCAAAGTAGTCCAGGGAAAAAGTAAAGAATCCTCAGGTCTGACATACCAAAGGAGATACAGACTCTAAAGGAATACTGTCTACATGGTGTTGGTATGTTAAATCAATAAATTACTGTAAAAATTCATCTTGAACAAGCAAAACTCTTGAAATACCCAGCCATAGCAAGTATCAAATTCTATGATGTTCCCACACACTAGTGTACACATGATGCACATGGACCAAAAATAATCCCAACTGAGAATGAGCACACCACCAAAAATTAAAACCACATGAAAAGGAATGGATTATAAGCAAGCATTATTAGGTACCACAAGCCATGAATTAGCATACCCCAGGACATGCAATAACAGAACAATTTGAAAGAGTCTGAAGTTTTAGTTTAGCTTCAAAGCAATTTATTAGCAGGATACTTTATAGGTAAGAAAACTAAGGCTAAAGGGTAATGTGTTGTTGTTGTTGTTAGGTGCCGTTGAGTCAGCTCTGACTCATAGCAACCCTATATACAACAAAACAGAACAATGCCCAACACTCTGCCATGCCTGTAACTATGTCAGTACTTCTCTGCTATTCACAATGTTTTCAAAGGCTGATTGTTTCAGGAGTGGGCTGCCAGGTCTTTCTCCCAAGGAGTAATTTATGGATGATGAAACTGAAGTTCAGAGAGCTCATATATGATAATAAGAATTGAGGATTTAAATCTAGCCCCAGTGCTTTTTCTATATTTCACTACCTGTTTTTTAATAAATGTATGACTCTTCTTGCTAGTTGGATCAGTTTTTTGGCTCATGTAAAACAAGAGATATGATTTTCTTAGATTTGGAAGAGAACTCTCATCCAGCTTATTTGATATCAATCAGTCAATCCTATTTCGGGCATACACAAAGGGAAGGATGTGGGTAAAGATGTTTGTCTACTCAAAAATTGTTATTGAAAAAGAAAAAAGGAAGGATAAGGTAAGAATTTTGAGGCAGTTGGACAAAATGGGAAGTAATACATAAATAGCCTTCTGAATTTTCAGGATGTTCAAAAGACAAGGATTTATGCTTGGGAGTGGTCTTTATTTTCCCAATACAGATGTCAGGTAGCCACGGGAACATCAGTTGAGATGAGCTCTTGCTTTTGCTCCTAAAGCATCATCACAGAATCTCTGAAGGGTCATTTTAAGCATCAGCACTAGCCCACAAACCCTCCCACAGGCACTAAAGAACTGGTGTGTAGCTCAGGCATTGCCACAAAGCTGTAATTTCTCATTTCTAACCCCTTCACTAAATTACAATTTAAATTCCATCATTCAAAACTGCCTGATCTCGAGCGAGATGCATATATTACAAAAAGGCATTAAAATGTGACCTTTTACTTCCCCAATAAGAAATGTCACGAGTCCATCACAGAATCATAACTCCCTCTCGAATTAGTGCTCAGGAATATTTGAACTTCAAAGAGGAACTCTCTGATTATAGGAAAACCTGAGGACTTCTCTGGCAGCCTCTTAAAATTCTGAATTCTAAGGGGAAAGAAAATGAGATGACTTTCATGTTTCAGAGCAAAAGCAATAACGAATGAGTAAATAGCAGTCTATCAAAGGATACATACTACATGCAAACAGTGAAAATGAACACACTGAGGCACCTTTCTGAAGTCAAAGCTAAGATTACTGGAAACTCATAAAATTAGTAATATTTCAGCAAAGGCCTTAAAACCCCAAACAATTATCTCTTGGCTCTTTCACTGGCTAACATTAACATCTAGTAGCTTCATCAATGTAGATACCACAGAAGCTCTGCCAAGAGTACTGTGGGGTTTGGTGACTTCAGAGCTTGCTCTTGGAATACTTACCATTTTAGCTCAGTAAACAGCCAACCCTTTGCCAGAGGGGAGAAAAACAAGCAGCCTTATCAGTCTTGGTACTTTCAAAAGGCTTTTATTTCACAGCATGCTGTGCAGCATCCATATTCCCTCTCATGACCATGCTTGGGAGAGAAAAAGGAGGCATTTTAGACCTTTGTGAAGGTGATTCATTTAATAAGAATAAAACTAAGAAGAGATCGCAACAGGGAGCATTCAGAGAGAGAGAGAGAGAGATTCAATCGCAAGAGCCACACTGCTATGTCACAAGTGGAAGGAGAAGAGCTGTGGACAGTTCTCAGGGATGTAGACTAAGGACCCTCCACCTCCATCTACACAAGAACAGAGATGGTGTCCAGGGGAAAACTGTGAAAATGCAGGACAGGATTCTCATCATTCATTTATGTCTCCATTCATTTTAGAAATATTTATTAAGCTCAACTATGTATACATATTGTTGTTAGTTGCCATCAAGTCATGTCTGACTCGTAGCAACCCTCGTAGAGTTTTCAGTGGCTGATTGTTTCAGGATTGTTTCGGGATTGCCTCGGGAGTAGATTGCCACATCCTTCTCCCAGTTTTGCAGTGCTGGGAATCAACTCGGGACCTCAGAGACTGCAGAGCATCACTCTACCAACTGAGCTAAATCCCATGTCTCTAATAGATATTTGAGCTAGGCTTTTAAAAAATTGCTATGATTTGGACACATACACTGATGGTAAGTACTCTTCTCTCTACCATAAAGAGACCAATTAAACCACTGAGCTAGATATGGTTCTCAACATTTTCTACTTCTGTGAACCACCTGGGGAGAATTTTTGATATGTGAATGCTGGGACTCCTGCCTCAGATATTTTGTTTAATTAATCTGGGGTAAGACACAGGCATGAGTAGCTTTTCTTTTATTTAGAATTCCACGGGTGACTCTAATGTGTAGTCAGGAATGAAAATCTGGAGCTAGAGCAAGTCAAACATGAAGATGGGTATTTACCTTTGGATTTTTGTACCAATATATTGTAAGAATCCCAGCTGCCATTGTGTCATTGACAAACTTTCCCTAAATGTGTAGGAAGAGAGGTGATGATAAAACTATCAATTTTAGACATAGTCATTGTCCTTTGGGAATTCCATTTATTAAAAAAGGCAAAAACATAATAACTCTTTGGACATCATTTAGTATTCTAGTTGACTATCTGCCAGAACAGTTGCAAAGAGAAATTAAGTGAGGAACTAGCATAGACAATTAAGGTGGAGTCACTGGAAGACAACCTCAGAGTGTGTATCTATCCTTTTTCGATCTGGGTATGAGAGCAGAACCAGGCATAATTAATGGTGTCACCATTGTGCCAGGCTCTGTGACAATTTAATAAAGAAAGCATGAGATTTTCTTAGAAGCTTTTTTTTTTCTTTTTGGAGACAGAGTCTTGCTATATAGACCAGGCTGGCCTCATACTTGCATGGATCCTCCTCCCTCTGCCTCCTAAATGCTGGGACTACAGATACACACCACCATGCCAGCCTAGAAGCCATTTATCAAGGTGTGAAATTTGAAAGTTATAATGTTCCTAGCTTAGGTAGGCCAAGTACTTGTATTGGGCCCCTGAGAGTCTTGAGTGTGGGACTTAGGACCATATCTGGAAGAGTAAAATAGGGATTTTTATAGCTTTAGAATGACCTCCTGCTATTAGTAGGGTAACTCATACTCCAGTCATCTGTTGCTACATAAAATATCACCCAAAATAAAGTAGCTTAAAACAAAGTATTATTCTCTCTCTTACAGTTCTGTGAGTTGCCTAGCTCAGCTGGTTGGCTCTCCCATGGTTCTCTCACACCTTTGTGATCAAATAGTGGCTACAGTCATTAGAATGATTTCATATTTCAGAGTAAAAGTGATAACAAATGAGCAAATAGTCATGAAAGGACTTTTTCAGCCATGATATGACTTTTTTGTGTTCCAGGTTAGACATCCAAGATGTCACTTGCATGTGGCTGGCTAATACTAGCCACAAGCTGGAAGTTCAGCTAAGTTGGTCCTCCATAAGACCTATATGAAGCCTATGTGCATGGCTGTATCCCAAGAGACAGGAAGCAGAAGTGACCAATCTCTGAAAACTTGAGCTGCCAAACCAGCAAATGATACTTCTTTTCTTTTTTCCGTTCCTCTTATCATTTTTTATTAGAAATTTTTAATGTACATCTTAATGTGTTTCATTTTGACATGCTTTTCATTGTGACATTTCCATATATGCATTTTGATGTACATTATTCATATAGGTTCCCCCTTACCCTCCCCTATGCTTCCCCCCTCCCACCCTTCCCATCTAAGTTTCCCATCCAAGTCTTCTCTATCTTTTACTTAGTAGTTTTTTTCTGTATGTCCTTGGGTTCCAGTTCTGTTTAAGATAAAAACTTTTCCTGTAGTGTTCTTTGTTTTTATCTTCTTAGAACAATTACATGCGATTTCTAGTCCATTTATATTGACATCATTCTTATCCCCCCCCTTTTATTATGATCCGACCTTTGAATAGGATTTTTCCTTCTTGTAATTTTGAATCAGCTCCCTCATATGAATGAGAACATGTGTTGCTTCTCTTTCTGAGCTCGTGTTCGTTCACTCAAAATAATTTTCTCTAATTCCACCCATTTTGCTGCAAATGACCTTATTTCATTTTTCTTGATTGCTGAGTAGTATTCCATTGTGTATATATACCATCGTTTTTTTATCCATTCTTCTGTTGAAGGGCACTTTGGTTGATTCCATATCCTTGCTATTGTGAAAAGCGCTGCATCGAACATGGAGATGCAGGTGTCTCTGTGGTATGATGACCCATCTCCCTTTGGGTAAATTCCCAATAGTGTTATAGCTGGGTCATATGGTAGATCTATTTTTAGTTTTTTGAGGTACCTCCATAT
>VMDO01009585.1:0-76419 GCA_007922755.1 Pedetes capensis | reverse complement strand
GTACACCTGTCTACGTGTGCACCTGTCAGTGTGTGGACACCTATCTACGTGTGCACCTGTGTGTGTGCGCCCGTGCGTACACCTGTCTACGTGTGCACCTGTCAGTGTGTGGACACCTATCTACGTGTGCACCTGTGTGTGTATGCCCGTGTGTACACCTGTCTACGTGTGCACCTGTCAGTGTGCGCCTGTCTGTGTGCTTATGCCTGTCCCCTCCCTCCCTCCTCCATAGCCCCAGGTGGTCAGGAACCCCCACCTGCACAGGATCTCTGCCACACCCTATCCTCCTCACAGCCCCTCCCCTGCCCTACCCACCACTCAGAACCTGGGCTTCAGGGCAACACAAAGCGCCCAGGGGACCCTGAGGCCTGGCCACCTGCTGCCAGTCCTGCACCCGGCCTCATGCCCTGTGGCTGGCAGCACCCCTGAGAACCGACCCGCCCTTTCCCACAGACAGGCAGAGCCACCAGAGACTGCTGAAGCTCTTTATGGAGACAAGGGGGCCAGGGAGGGTGGAGGAAGGGCAGCGGGGAGTCAGGCGGCCAGGAGGGGCTCCTTCCACTCGTTACAGGGTGACGGTGCTGAGGACGCTGCCCAGAGACCGCTTCAGAGCTGGGGTCACCCAGCCCTGGAAAGGAGGAAGGGCCATTGAGGCCAGGGGGAGAGGGCAGGAGGAGGATAAAAGGGGGAGGGGGCTGGGCCTCAGACTGCAGGGTGAGGCTAGGCCTCAGGCAGGGGGAGGCTGGGCCTTAGGAAGGGAGGGGCCTGGGTCTCACTCGGGGAGGAGCCTGGGTCTCGGGGTCAGAGCGGCCTAAGAAGACCAAGGAAGTACTTCCTTGTCTCCCCACACAAAGCTCTGTCCACACCACAGTGCCCAGGCCAGGGTGTGACTGGCAGTTGAGGTCCAGTGACGGCACTGGCTGTGCCCCTGGGGCCTCTGGCCGAGGCCTGGACCTTCTGCTCCAACGCTAACGTGGTGCATGTCACGCAGGGGAATCTCCTGGGCCCAGGAGACTGGGACACGGTGGCCAGCGGAGGAGGATGTGTCCCTGGCAGGTGGGACTCCACCCCTGAGGCCTGGAGAGGGGCTGAGGGCCGCGCAGACCTGCCGGACGGGGTGGCAGCCGGACAAACAGCAGCCCCCGTGGGCAGTCAGAGGGAAGCAGGGAACCCCTGAACGTCTTCAGAAACATGCTTGGGACAGACGGGGCCTTGGCGCCCAGAAGGCAGGTCTCTGCGGTCTGCAACTTGGGGCACCAGGGGACCTCGATGCCCCATTGCTTCCCAGGGCTCTGCTTTCCTTCGAGAGTCACTTACCCTCGTGGTGTTAGGGGACGCACTCTTCTGCAGAAACCAAGACAGACCCAGGGGTGAAGAGGTGCCCTGGACAAGAGCCCAGGCCACACCTACCGGCAGCTCTGCCCTCCCATGACCCAGGCCCAACAGGGGACCCCGGTGTCCCTGTGAGCCATAGGGGAGCTCACGGAGGACCCAGCGGGGCTGGGGGAGGACGCGAGCGAGCGCGCGCTCACCTGTGGGCTTGGATGTGAAGACCTTTTCCTGCAGAAGTCCCTGGCGCTTCATGAATTTCTTAAAGTCTTCCAGAGCCTCCGGGTTTTCTTCGGGCTTCCTGCCTGGGGGCAGGGTGGGTTGGGTGAGCAGAGCGGGGACAGGGATGTCTGTGCGGGCACCTGAGCCACCCAGGGCCCTGAGGAGCCCATGTGCTCCCAGACAGGCCTGTGGGTCCAGCGCCAGCCCCGAGGCTCTAGGCTGTCCCCTGAGCCACAGAGGCTTCTGTCAGGACTCAACTTCCCCCACGCCAGTCCCCCTGGTGCCGAGAGCCAGCAGGCCGACAATGTCCCACAGGGCTCAGCTCCCCTGTCCGGTCGGTCGGTCCCCACTCGGCGCACCTGCTCTGGCGGTGGGAGTGTTGGGTGGGGGTTGGCTGGCCGGCAGCACCGGGTGCCCACACAGGAAGACCAGCCAGGATGCCAGTCCCCCCACGGGATGGAAACGCTGCCCCCTTCAGGTGAGGAGCCTTAGCCAGAGCCCAGTGGGTTCTGAGGAGTGAGGCCTGGGCCAGGGCTGGGGGCGCGGGGTGAGCTGGGCTGGGGCAGGGCCGGCCAGAAGCTTACCCATGAGGTTGGCTGCAACGAAGTTCTTACCCCCCACCTCCCCTTGCAGGAGCAGCATGAGGTGGTCCTTCACGGCCGAGCGCTCCATGAGCAGGTCGCCCTGGCCCTCGACTGCGGAGGCCCGGAGGAGGCAGGTCAGCCCCTCCCCACCCTGGGATCGTCCCCCAGGGCCATCTCCAACCACCACACCCTGGGGTCCAGCCCCTGGTGACAGCTGTCCCGGCCCAGGCCCGACCCAGAGCAGGGGCAAGGTGCGTGAAAGCTCCTGGGGACCGCCCTCCCCAGCCGGGTGGGACGCACAGATGCTGTACCGGCCGGGCACCTCCGTCCTCTCCAAGGTCGTGTGCACCTCCAAGCACTGGCCCTGGATCCTGGCAAGCAGAGGCCGCATTGGGAGATGCAGTGGGCGTCCTGACCTGACCTCAGAGGACACAGGGGGCCCCAACCCCTGCTCCAGCAAGGCCCCCACGGGCCCTTCCCTCCAGGTCAGGGGGATGTTTGGTGACCCCACATGCCAGGAGATGACCAGCCTGGCTGTCCCAGGAGGGTCCCAGAAGGGACCCACCGAGGGCCTCCAAAGGGGACCCACGGGGCCACGAGGTTGCCCTGCATCGTCCTGCGAGGCCCTTGCCCTCGTGGCTGCACACTCACCTGTGCGTGAGGGTGCTCTGCACGTTGCCGTTGCCCAGCACGGAGAATGTTACGGGGAGCCTGTCATTCATCGGCATCTCCGTCTGTGACCCAAAGGCCTTTAGGTACCACTTCCCTGAGATCTAGAAGACGCGTCTCCTAAGCACGGCACCCCTCCCCCACCCCGCACAATCACCTTCAGCTCCACCACCCCTCGCCCACCCCAGCCACCCTTGGCCCGTGGGAGCCCACAGCGCCGAGAACAGCTCGCTTGCAGGGCGCTGGGGCCCTTCCTCTAGCCTGTTCTCTCGGCCCTGGCCCATGCCCAAGGTGGGCTGAGGATACAAGATGGAGTCTCTTTGGCTCCAAAGCTTCCTGCTCTCCCTGCGGCAGCTGGCGGGGAGGGGCAGGGCCAGGGTCCCAAAGGGACCCGTGGCCTGACCACTTGACATGGGTCTCCCTGAACTGGGAGGCTCAGCCTCCGCCCTCTGCGCTGGTCCGGGCACCCTGTCCCCCAGCCCAGCCTCACGTCTCGATCATCCCAGGTAGCCTGCAGGGCAGTGACCAGGCCAAGGCCCACGGTCAGGAGCAATGACTTCATCTCTGCAGTCTGACTCAGCCACCGCCGGTCACTCTTGGGGCTGGGAGAGGCTGTCCTGGCCCTCGCTCAGTCCTCCTTTATATGGCTCAGGGCCGGTCCAGGGAACTGGTCGGTGCAGAGGGCTGACCGGTCCCTTCCCAGCCGTGGCCCACGGCCAGCTGGCAAAAGGAATGCTATCGTCTCCAACGGCAGCTCGTTAACCCTCCAGACGTCAACTGCCCACCGGCTCCTCCCAGGCAGCAGCTGCTGTCGGAAGTCTAACAAGCAGCGGAGATTTGGGACAGAAGAGGCGTCGGGGTCCACGCTGACAGATAGAGAGGGCCACCTGTCCACTCAAAGCCACAGGGCAGTGGCGACTCTCCCCTCCCCAGCTACCCTCGGCATGGCCCGCTCTGGTCACGTGCTGTCCCCCACGCTCACCATGGGCCTGGTGGCCGGACCCACCGGCTGGGAGGTTTGGGATTCAGAGAGAACAGGATGTCACTTCCGCTCAGCTCTGCCATGTCCACTCAGCCTGTGACCCTGCACCTGCTGTCCTGTGCCTACAATGTTGCCCTGCATTGTCCTGCGAGGCCCCCGCTCTGTGATACAAGGCTCAGCCTAATTGTGGAGGGGTCCCCCCAGGTCCACTGTGGAAAGTCCCCCCATGTCCTGCCTGATTCTCCGCAGAGCACCCACAGGAGATCCCTGTGGCCGTTGTAGCCAATGGCCAAGCTGGGGCTGAAAAACTACTGGGATCTGTTGGCTCAGTTATGAGGGCCAAAGTCAGACCCCGAGCTATGGGCAGAACTCACACGCAGGCTGCAGAGGAGGGTCCTTCCTGACCCCAGCTCCCAGCTTCCTTGGCCTGCCTCTACCTTGGTCTTCACGTGGCCCTCTACTTGTGTGTGCCTAGGACATTGGTCAGCGGACCCAAGGCCTCCCCAGCCAAATGCAGTCTCTTCTCAAGATTCTAAATCACATCTGCAAAGACCTTTTTCCAAACGAGCCCCAATCCCAGGTCACAACATCCACCACACCGCCTCCTCTGCCGCGTCCCTCACTGGACTGACCGTGTGTCTGTGTCTGCGGATGCCTCCTCCCCTGTCAGAACTCAGGCTGCTGCTGAGAGATGGCTGGGCGCCCCCACCACTGCTCGTGCCCCACCAGGACCCCCTGCGGGGCTGTGCTACCCCCTGGCCACTCCCACGGGCCTCTCGCCCTCACTGCTTTGCCCACCCCAGCACCCCAGTGTCTTCTCCCCACCTCTGCCTCCTCCCAGGCGAGCCCCGTGCCCTCCCTCACCAGGCACCGTGGCCCAGAGCCTCTGCTGCCTCGGAGCGAGCAGGTCTTCATCTCCTCCCAGGCCTATGGTCTCCACGTGTGGCCATCTGTCCTGGGATCCTGGGCTGACCCAGCAGCCAGCAGGGAGGGTCCCGTGACCTCCTCACAAAGCCATCTTTGTGTCTCTTGATAACCAAGGTTGACAGGACAGCAATTACCCTGGAGGAAGTGCTGCTGAGCCGCCCCTGTCCTCCTGGATGGGAAGGGCAGGCCAGGGACCAAGGGGCAGGTCCCAGCCTCCCCTCCCAGGGACATGGGCAAAGCCCTGGCATCCCATCTGCAGTGACCTTTTCCCAGTGACAGGCGCCCGACCCACATAGGACCTCAGAGGGCACAGGGTGTTCCTCTGGGTATTGGACTGCCCACAGCCTGCCCCATGCTCAGAGTGAGCTGGGACACTTGGGGGCAGCCAGAGGGCCCAGCAGGCACCCTTGTCCCTGCCCAGCAGGCTCAGTGGGGAGGGTGGCGCTGATGGAGTGGGTGAGGGCCAGGATGGGGTTGGGGCCCCTGCCACACAGGGCTGACGGAAGCCCTTGCCCACGTGCCACATGTGGGCGTAAGTGTGTGCTGGAAAGAGACAGGCATAGATAGGGCCACTTGAGTTTTGGACAAAGGTGTAGAGCAAGTCTGTAGAGAGAGGGCGTCTTCCAACCCTGGTGTGAAACAACAGCACATCGACAGGCAGATGGACAGGCCTTTGCCAGAGCTGCAGGCCCCACTCAAAGTCAGCCCTGGCCCGATGCAGGCTCCATGTCCCATACATCTCAAGGCACTTAGACAAAAGCCAAGGAGAGGCTATCATGGCCGGGGTGGCAAAGCATTCTGAGACCCAGCACCAGGAGGAAACTAATGGGCACCTCCATCAGCATTAAAAACTTTTGCTCTGTGCGGGGCGCAGTGGCGCACGCCCGTAATCACAGTGACTGGGGAGGCGGAGGCAGGAGGATCACAAGTTCGAGACCAGAGGCAGTCTGCATAACTTAGCGAGACCTTATATTAAAAAAAAAAAGTTAAAAAATGGGCTGTGGGTGCAGCTCAGTGGTGTATCACTTGCAAAGCATGCAAGTGTGAGGCCCTGGGTTCAACCCCCAGGACCTCAAAAAAAAAAAACAACAAAAAAAAAACCTCTTCTGCTCTGCAGGACACCGTTAGCAAAATTAAAAAATAACAGACTATGCACTGAAAAAGAATTTCAAATGACATGACCCAACATGAGCATGTGGTTGTTAGGTGCCGTCGAGTCCGACTCATAGCGACCCTCATAAGGTTTTCAATGGCTGACTGTTTCGGGATTGCCTTGGGAGTGGGTTGCCAGGTCCTTCTCCCATTTTGTGGTGCTGGGAATCAAACTTGGGACCTCAGAGACTGCAGAGCAGCGCTCTACCAACTGAGCTAAATCCCAGCCCCCACACGAGGAAATTTCAAATTGCAGCATCGAGAAAGCAAACAAACCAGTGAACGTGAACCAAGCAGATGGACAGACCCTGTGTGGAGGCTACACCAGAGTGCACGTGAGTAGCAAACTAGCTCCTGAGTGATGGGCAGCACCCCAGCCACCAGGGAGAGGCAGAGGGCAGAACGCACCTAGGAGGACTGAAGACAAGTTTTTGGAGAAGGGGAAATTGTATACATTGCTGGTGGGAACAAAATATGATACAACTATTTTGGAAAGCAGTTTACAAATTCTTATAAACTTGGATGTGTACGTAGCATGTTGTTGCTGTTGTTGTTAGGTGCCATTGAGTCGTGTCTGACTCATAGCGACCCTCATAGGGTTTTCAATGGCAGATTGTTTTGGGATTGCCTTGGGAGTGGATTGCCACATCCTTCTCCCATTTTTGTGGTGCTGGGAATCGAACTCAGGACCTCGGAGACTGCAGAGCAGCACTCCACCAATTGAGCTAAATCCCAGCCCCCGTTGTTGCTATTAGGTGCCATCAAGTTGGTGTCTGACTCATAGCATCCCTATGTACGACAGACAAAACCCTCTTGTTATACTTCTCTGCTATTCATAGGGTTTTCAATGGCTGATTGTTTTATGGGAGTGGGTTGCCGAGTCCTTCTCCCAAACCTACAGCACCTGGTGTTCCCATTTGGTCTCCCATGCAAGTACTAACCAGGCCTGACCGTGCTTAGTTCTGAGATCTGACTGGATCCAACACCACAGTGCTATGGCTGCAGGCATACATAGCATGTGATCCAGTAATTCCTCTGAGGTGTTCATGCAAAACAAACAAAAATACAGGATCACACTAAAACTTGTAGACAAAGTTTATAGTAGCTTCATAATTGCTAAATACTGAAAATGCTTTAATTGTCTTCACCGTGGAGAGATGAAATTATGCATCCCTATAGTAGAATATTGTTGTTATTGTTGTTAGGTGCTGTCGAGTTGGTATCTGACTCATAGCAACTCGGCATACAGCAGGGGAAACATTGTCAGTGCTTCTCTGCTGTTTATAGGGTTTTCAATGGCAGATTCATTTTTGGGAGTTGGTTGCGGGGTCCTTCTCCCAAGGCTACAGCACCTGGTATTCCCAGGCAGTCTCCCATCCAAGTACTAACCAAGCCCAACCCTCCTTAGCTTCCAAGATCTGACAGGACTGGATGGCACAGGGCTAAAGCTGCAGGCGTAGTAGAATAGTAGATAGTAATAAAAAAGCAAACTACTGACACACAAGGCAATGTGAATTAGCCACAAAGGCAGCATCCTGAATTGTAGGGAATATTATGGGTTAGCCCCAAGGGATGCCTGCAGCGGTAACCCTGTGGCATCCGATCCTGTCAGATCTCGGAAGCTAAGCAGGGTCGGGCCTGGTTAGTACCTGGATGGGAGACCGCCTGGGAACACCAGAAGCTGTAGGCTTGGGAGAAGGACCTGGCAATCCCCTCCCAAAAAAAAAATCAATCTGCCATTGAAAACCCTATGAATAGCAGAGAAGCACTGACAATAGTGTTTCCCCTGTTGTACAGAGGGTCGCTATGAGTCGGATACCGACTCGACGGCACCTAACAACAACAACAACAACAAGCCCCAAGGGATAGAGAAGAGGGTTGGTTTGGATAAGGGCCTATCTAGCCCACCCGGAGCTCTGATCTAGGGCCCGAGGCAAGATGGCCCCCAGTGATTTAAATGTCACTCCTAATTGGTTGTGCTCAGCCCCTCGTGCCACTATGTGATTGGCTGACTGCCATTTTGAGGCCGTTCCTATATAGGACAGCGTACAGGGCACTCAGAAGCCATTCCATCGCCATCTGAACCATGCCGTACCACCACACAGTCCTGCCACCCCATCACCGCAGAGGTCACACTGGCCAGACCAAGAGAGAAGACAGCCTGCCCTCACGGAGGCCACTCCATCTCCAGACCGAGACAGAGAACGTCGGAAACGAACAGCAGTAGGGGAGAAACCGACCTATGCAGAGGACATCACGCTGCTGGGACCCGGAGGGCCACTATCCTGAAGGGCAGCTTAAGGGCTTGATTTCCTTACAGGGGCTGGACAATAAAATCTGTACTGAAGGTATCCCAAAGCCGTCCGTCCTGGACTCCATCCGCCATGCCTTGCCAGTCCCCCCAGTGTGGGCCCTAATCCTGGTAGGAGGAGGAGAGCTACCCCGTCCTGGCGGCAGGGAGGGAAGGCCCACACCGAATGAATGAAGCCAGCCTCGAAGGGCCATACACCATGTGACTCCAATCATGTGACATTCCAGAGGGACACAACATAGAAGTGGCAGAAAGATGAGTGGTTTCCAGATGCCAGGACCTGGAGAGCAAGGCCGAGGACTGGGGCTGACGTAACAGCTCTGTCTGCTGATTGTGGTAGCGGTGATACAAATCTTTCAAGGTGAGGTCTGGGAGTTTTCAGCACAGAACATAAAAATGTGTGAGGTACAGCTATTAACTCTCGTGTGGAGAACAATGGCTTGAATGCTGTGTTAGAAAAGAAGATAAATTTAAAACCAGTGTTCTCAAGTACCATCTTATGCTACATATGTATTATACACTATAGGTGCAATATGTAAAATAAATAGAAAAATGGAGAAAATAAAATCAAAGTGGAACCTTTAGAAATTAACAACATTGATAAACTCTAGGAGGGCTCACCAAGAATAAATGAAAAACACCAAACAACAACTTCAGGGATTAAAATGGCCCTGTCACTCTGATATCGGGATGGCATCAGACAGCAAAAGAATGATAAGTTAATACCATGAGGAACTGTATGAGAATAAATTTGACAACCTGTACGAGACATACAAAATCCTTAAAAGACACAAACTACCAGACTTGATATCAGAAGACATGAAAGTCTCAATGACCCTGTATCTATTAAAGAATTGAAACTTATCATTAAAAGTTCGCCCACTAATTGACTTCAGTAAACTCGACTAAGGATGAAATGATATCAATCTTCAAATATTTCTGAAGGAAATAGGTAAGTGGCAGGGATCTTGTTTCTTTTTATCTTTGTTTTTGTGAGGCTAGAATAATCCTGCCTGCAGCCGTAGCCCTGTGGCATCCGATCCCATCAGATCTCAGAAGCTAAGCAGGGTTGGACCTGGTTAGTACTTGGATGGGAGATTGCCTGGGAACACCAGGTGCTGTAGGCTTGGGAGATGGACCTGGCAACCCAATCCCAGAAATCAATCCACCATTAAAAACCCTATGAACAGCAGAGAAGCACTGGCATTAGTGTTTTGTCTGTTGTACGCAGGGTTGCTATGAGTCGGATACCGACTCGATGGCACCTGACAACAACAGAGTAATCCTAATACAAAAACCTGACCAGGACACTCACCACAGAAGGAGAAAGATTTCCTTCACGAAATCAGCTGCAAAGCCTAAGCAAACTAAACCCACAGTAAGATAAGCAGAGACTTGGACATGGGGTGTTCATCCCAGGAGTGCAAGGTTAGTTGGACTTTGAAAAACCAATCAGCCTGCTTCACCCAGGCTGACTAAGCAAAGATAAGATGGGAACATCTCCATCAAGGTGCCTATGGCTGGGAGAAGGGCACCACAGACAGGATGCCAGCGCTCCACCCCGTGGCCCTGGAGGCTGGCCTGCCCTTCCCACCCAGGAGGGCAGGTGGCTCACGGCACTTCCTACCTGGTAATTGCTGTCCTGTCACCCATGGTTATGGAGAGGCACAAAGATGCCTTTGTGAGGCCACAGCACCCTCTGCAGCCCCGCCAGCTCCAGGCTGAAGACAGAGGACCCGAGCCAACCCGTCAAGGCCATGTCCTGCTAGGCCACAGGGGCAGGCCTTCTGTCACGGCATCTCCACTACCCTGGTGGCTCCCTTTACCCAGCTCTCCAGCAAGGTGGCTCTCAGGGGGCCTGCGGTCTGGGGTGGGGGGAGTTGACCGGGAAACTAAGGCACTGTGGGCACCGGGGGCCTGCAGCATGGGCTCCCAGAGAGCGCTGCATGGGTAGGAGACATCAAGGCTGCCGCCAGGACCTGCAGCCCTCCAGGAAAGCCGTGGCCACCACACCCCACTGAAATCTGCTTCTTCCAATGTTAGCACACTATGGCAGCTTTCTTTTGATTACTATTAGCAAGCTACATCTTTTTCATCCTGTATTTTTAATTTTTTTGCATCTTCATATTTAAAGTGTGCTTCTTGTGGGCAGCATATAGTTTGGTGATGTTTGTCTATCCAGTTTGTCAATCTCTGCCCTTGAGTTGGGTTATTTAGACCATTTATATTTAATGTGATGATAAGATTAGGTTTAATGTATTGTCTTACTATCTGTCCCATCTCTTTTCCTTTTTACCTCTTACTCTGCTTTCTTTCAAACTGAGTATTTTTGTGATTATTCCATTTTCTCTCTCTTTTGGGTTTATTAGCTATACTTCCTTATTTTTTGTGTTCCTTTAGTGCTTTCAGTATACACCTTTAACTTCTCCCACTCTATTCTCAAGCAGTATCATATCATTTAATGGACAATAAGAACCTGCAATAATAACCTTCCTCTGCCCCTCCCAGCCTTTGTGCTCTTGATGTAATACGCTGCCCTTTTATCATGACATGAACTTCACGCTACATGGCAATTATCCTGTGTAAACCATCAATTATCTTTTAAAGAGGTTTTAAAATGAAAAAAAAAAAAGTCTTACCTATCTAC
Organism: Pedetes capensis; assembly: GCA_007922755.1. Classification (NCBI taxonomy): domain Eukaryota; kingdom Metazoa; phylum Chordata; class Mammalia; order Rodentia; family Pedetidae; genus Pedetes; species Pedetes capensis. The sequence continues at coordinate 65,596 of VMDO01009585.1, read as the reverse complement.
TCACATGCTTCCTATTTCCTGCGTTGGGCACGATCGGTGTTCAGCTCATCACACAGCAGTCGATAACAAACACATCCATCCTCCAGCAGCGCCCAGACTTTCCCACCAGGGTGAGGTTCCAGCTCCCACAAGGTGACTCCTGAGACAACACTTGATTGACCACCTGGATTCTCCTGAGCCCCTTCCCTTTCCAATCACCTAGAATTCTTTCATCTGGATTCTTGTGGCGCAGTCCCCTGCCAAGACAGCCTGAACTGAGACAATTGATACCCAGTGGTCCTGGAGAAGCAGAACCTGCAGCTGAAATTCTGGAGTTTGGTCCCTCCCAGCCGGATGTTGTGAGGACTTCTCTCTGGTGCTAAGTGTGTGGTCAGAGCCACTGAAAGCGGCAGCATTACGAGTATGTTGAGCTGGGACAGACAGCAGGTGGGAGAGGTGGCCTCGTGTGTGTATCTCAGGCCTTCTAGAGCTGTGGGGAAATTCTAGTCAGGACAAGTTTGCAGTTGGTTGGCTATTGCTAAATACCATCAAATGCTGAAAGATACAGGGACAGTCTTGGTTGTCAAAGTTCAGACAGGGTGTGGTCGTGCAGGCCTGAAATCCCAGTGGCTGGGGAGGTGGAGGCAGGAGGATCGCAAGTTTGAGACCAGAGGAAGTCTGTGTAACTTAGCAAGACCCTGTCTCAAAAAGTAAAAAAAAAAAAAAAAAAAAAAATGAGCTGGGGGTGCAGCTCAGTGGTCCAGCACTTGCAGAGGATGCAGGCGCGAGGCCCTGGGTCCAACCCCCAGTACCGCCAAAAAAAAAAAAAAGTTCAGACAGGGTATAAAGGCCTCTGCTAAGGGGTGTTTGTGGCCCCTGAAACTTATATGTTGAGTCCTAACCCCCAAGGTGATGATATGAGGAAGTGAAGCCTTTGGGAGGTGGATGGGTCATTGAGGGTGGAGCCCTCCTGGGTGGGATTAGTGCCTCCACAAAGGGCTGAAGAGACCCGCGCTCTTCCCTCGCACCATATGTTGTTGTTGTTGTTGTTAGGTGCCGTCGAGTCGGTATCCGACTCATAGCGACCCTCTGTGCAACAGGGGAAACACTATTCTCAGTGCTTCTCTGCTGTTCATAGGGTTTTCAATGGCAGATTGATTTTTGGGAGGGGGTTGCCAGGTCCTTCTCCCAAGCCTACAGCTTCTGGTGTTCCTAGGTGGTCTCCCATCCAGGTACTAACCAGGCCCGACCCTGCTTAGCTTTTGAGATCTGACGGGGTCGGATGCCACAGGGCTACAGCTGCAGGCCGCACCATATGAGGACACAGCAAAAAGGTGCCATCTGTGTGACAGGAAGCAGTGCCTCAGCAGACGCGGAATCCCCCAGCTCCCGACCGTGGACTTCCTGGACTCCAGAGCTGTGAGGCACCAATTCCTGCTGCTCATGAGCCACGTAGGCCATGGAGTTTAGCTAGAGAAACCTGGACAAACCGAGCCGCCGAGGTGGCCATCCAACAGACCCTCTCTCCCTCGGCCAGAGCAGGCAGAGCTGACCCCAGGCACAGGAACAGTTCAGAAACATGGCAGAATTTCAGAGAAGACGGAGTCTCAGCCTCAGCAATTCTCTAGGCTCGCCAGAGTCCTAAACCAGGAGGGGTGGGCCTGAAGCTCGGGTCTGGGTTGTCCAGGTCCGTACTTTGTAATGTAGGACCCCAAAATTAGGATCTTCGAGGAGAGAGGCCCCAGAGAGACCCCGAGACTCGGATCTATGCAATAAACATGAGGCTTTATATCCGGCGCCGGGGTCAACCCTCCATAGAGTCTCCCTAGCAAGGGAAGGAAGGCGACCCCGAAAGAGAGGGGCTTGGGGTTTTTATACATTTTTAGGGGATGGTGGGAGGTCACAAGGAGACTTGTTTCAAATTAATTGGTGGGAGAAGGACAGAGTAGTCAGGGCGGGTGCTGATTGGGTAAGTCTTTGTTGTTGTTAGGTGCTGTGGAGTCGGTATCCAACTCATAGCCACCCTCTGTACAACATGGGAAACACTATTGTCAGTGCTTCTCTGCTGTTCATAGGGTTTTCAATGGCAGATTGATTTTTGGGAGGGGGTTTCCAGGTCCTTCTCCCAAGCCTATAGCTTCTGGTGTTCCCAGGCGGTCTCCCATCCAGGTACTAACCAGGCCCGACCCTGCTTAGCTTCCGAGATCTGACGGGATGGGATGCCACAGGGCTACGGCTGCAGGCTGGGTAAGTCTAGAGGAATTCAAAGAATACTTTCAGGGCGGGCTTCTGGAAAATTTCAACCGTTAGGGTCTAGCTGACCTTCGGTCAGTGCATTCTTGTGGTTAATCTGTTTCTCGGAATCCTCTATCTGGTTTCTTTGTCCAGGGACCACCTGCCTAGGTCAGGAAATTGAAACCTACACAGGCTAAATTGCACAGAAACTCCTAAGCAAGCATTTCAGAGACTTTAGACAATCATTGTAAGTTACCAAGTAAACCATATTGGGTTGTCAGTGAGCTCCAAGCACACACAAGGAGCGGGAGGAGAGGGCGATAGCGTCCTTCAGTAAAACCTTGAGGCCTCTCTTCCCCTGTGGCTCTGGGAGTTGGCAGACACAACTGGTCAGAGAATCACATCCCCTTTGCTTAAAGACCGTGCAGAGGTCTCCTCTGAGGCCAAAACCTCGTGAGGAACCACTTGCTACCTTGGGACCCCAGGACCATCAGCCAGCTGAGGGCCAGCATGTGACAGCCCAGCCAGGTGACGCTGGGCTGGAGGGTGGAGGGGCCTACCTGAGTCAGTAGTACAGGATGCAGTGGGTGTACTCGAGCAGGGCCCACAGGGTGCTCGTGGGGAATGGGCCATGCAGTCAGCACAGTCCACTGGTTAAGGCAGCATGACTGGTGTGGGTGGGCTCTTACCAGCCCAGGATTTCACACCTTCCTGGGTTTTCTGGAGCCCGCCTGCACAACGCCCTGAAGCCCTGAGGTGGTCTTGCCTGCACTCAATGAGAGGGGCAGCCAGAGCTGCCCTGGCAGGGTGTGGGAGAGGTGATTAAGGAGCTCACAGAACAGAGCGGTCCAGACTGGCTCTGTCACCCGAAGCTCCCAATGGCATTGGCCAACTACGCTGTCTGGTGGTGAGATGCCCAGGCTGACCAAGAGTCCGGAGTTAGACCGAATGACCACCTTAGCTTAGGATTCTGTCTTACAGGCGCTGCTCCACAAATTCCTTTAAAAGATCACTAGATCAGAATGCTCTGGGCCAGAACAAAAGGCTGTAGATATGGGCAGTAACTTCCGGGAACTCCTAGGCCTAAGATAACACAAATGGCACACTTTAGCAACTCAAAACCCCACCTTATCTCAAAGCCCCACCTTATTTGACTTTCAATAGCAGATCCCCCTGCCTCTGAATGGCATACTTTAGCAACTCAAAGCCTTATCTTATCTGACTTTCACTTTCTCCACCCCCTCCTTCCCTACTTATAACCCACAACATAAGCCTTCACCCTGCAACAAGTCGGGGTCCCAACACTGAACCACTGCACCGGTGAGGTGTGGTACCCTAGAACTCAAGATTTAATAAAAGCTCTTTGTTATTGCATGCGACTTTGGACTCCCTGGTGGTCTTTGGGGAACTCGAACTTTGGGCATCATGGTGGGCCTTGGGACCCTCCCCTCACTGAGCCAATGAGCAATGCTCTGCTGAGATGGAGGTGGAGCTGAGCCAAGGACCCATGGGACGAGCCTGGGAGCGCCGTGCTCTGAGGACAGCAAGGGGGCAGCCAACAAGGGTGCGGCCCAGGGGATCAAGGATGGGGATCTAGAGCCAACGTTGCCTCCCTGGGGAGGGTCGGGTTTCCTCCCAAGCCCCACCCCGAGCACATCCTCAGCCCTGAAGCCACACGGGAAGGAAGGAGCCACATGGGGCAGCTGTAGGACAATGTGGCTCCCCAGGTAGAGGATGGGAGTCCACCTGGAGTCACGCGCACAGCAAAGGCAAGATGCAAGCATCTGTCAGCTAGGAGGCCCGCACTGACACTGATGCCACAGAAACTCACCCTCCATCCTGCCTCCTGGTGGAGGCAGGAGAGAAGGGGGTGGTGGCCCCGGTCCAGCCGTGGTGTCTGACGAGACCATGAACACACGTGGCAGTCATTTCCCCAGGCCCCAGGGCTACAGGGAGCCTGGGTGTCTCCCACCGGGCTGGAGGTATCTGTGTAGAGCACAGAGGCCCCAAGAATCTCTTCAGAGCCCCCTGTTGTGCCCAAAGTTCGAGTTCCCCAAAGACCACCAGGGAGTCAGAAGTCGCGTGCAATAACAAAGAGCCTTTATTAAAGCTGGAGCTCGAGGGTCCCACACCTCACCGGCACAGCGATTCAGTGTTGGGACCTCGACTTATTGCAGGGTAAAAGTTTTTATTATGGGTTACAAGCAGGGAAGGAGGGGGTGGAGAAAGTGAGTCAGATAAGGTGGGGCTTTGAGTTGCTAAAGTCTGCCCTTTGTATTATCTTGAGGTCTGGGAGTTCTCCAAGGTACTGCCCATATCTACAGCCTTTTGTTCTGGCCCAGAGCATTCTGATCTACTGATCTTTTAAAGGAATTTGTGGAGCGGTGCCTGTAAGACAGAATCCTAAGATAAGGGGGTCATCCGGGCCGACTCCGCACTCTTGGTCAGCCTGGGCATCTCACCTCCCAGGTGTTCCTCCACCTCCCAGGCTGGCTGCAGGACAGAGAAACGCCAGGCGTCGTCCCAAAGGCCTTCTGAGCTGGGCAAAGCCAGTCCCGGAGGTGTGACTCATTCAGACGATGCCAGGGCTTTGGCCCCACGGTTGAGGAACAGGGGAGGGGATGGCCACCAAAGACAGAGGAGGGGAGGACTTGGGAAGCATTCCACCACTGAGCTGCACCCCCGACCTATGGAGAGGACGCGGATGACAGACACGGCGTACCCAGACTGTAGCAGAAACATGGATTTACACGCGTGTTAAAATTCACAGCAGAGGAAGAGTCAGCTTCACTGCACGCAGCTGACATTCCTCCCCCAGCAGCCTTTCTCGGGGCTGCTGCTTTTCACACCCGACGTTCTGCCCATCCCCCTGCTGCCTCACGCAGACTTTTCACCCGCCTCCTCCCAGATTCCCTCGTTTCTCTCAGCCCAACGAGGCTTTCCGTGGGCCACACCACGAGTGCCTGTGGCTGGGCTTCCCAGCAGACTGAACGGTTGCCGTGTAGAGGTGACCTGGGGGACTCCAGGAAAGCCACAAGCTCGGTGGCGCTCCACAGCATTCATCTGAGAACAGAGGTCATTGATTCACAAATCCCAGGCCAAGCGCAGCTCCCCCCGCACTGACAGCTTGGAAGCCAGGGGCCCGAGACCCCCCTGCCCTCAGCGCGCCCCAGCTCTGGCCTTAGTGTGCCAGTGGGCAGCTCCTGGCAGCGACTGTCACAACGCTGAGCTTGGGGTGCAGCCTCAGCTCTTAGTGTGGCAGCGGCTTGGTAGCTGGTGGAGTGGCTCCCGGTGGCTTCCTGGCACTGTTCGGGCAGCCAGGGTGGGTGGCCTCCTGCAGCTCAGCTCCTCACAGCCCCTCGCCTCACGCAGCGGGCTCTCTGCCACTCCTCACCTTCTCTGCACCTCCACAGCCCTTCCAGTCTCAGTTCCCTGCAGTCTCTGCTCCAGCCCTCTGGTCTCCTCAGCCACCTGACCAACCCTGCTGGATGTGACTGGGGCAGGCAGACCCAGAATCCGTTTTCTATTTGTGTTCCTAGCTCAGCCCGCTCTATCTGTTGCAAAGACCACAAGTAGGCAATGCAAAGCTCAGACGAGGCTTTCTGGAGGCCTAGGCTTCATGGCAGGCGGTCAGTGCACAGGAGGGAGGCTCCTGGTCCACTGCAAGGTGAGCAGAGGAGCACTGCTCATATAGCCAGCCCCACACAGACGCCAGCTGTCATGGTAGGGAAGGTGCTTCCCCAGTCTACTGATGTCCAGAACAGCTGTGGGTGGGGTCACCTGAGGATCATCTGAAGCTGGCCTGTTCGTTGTTGTTGTTAGGTGCCATAGAGTCGTTTCATTTCTGACTCATACCTACCCTTGCAGGGTTTTGAATGGCTGACTGTTTCGGGATTGCCTCGGGAGTGGGTTGCTATGTCCTTCTCCCATTTTTGTGGTGTTGGGAATCAAACTCTGGACCTCAGAGACTGCAGAGCAGCGCTCTACCAACAGAGCTAAATCCCAGCCGAAGCTGGCCTGTAGGACACAACAAAAGCAATTCATTATTTTATAAGGTGGTATGATTTGAAATCATTCAATGCGTGATGATTGTCATATTTATTTATTTGTTTATTTTGTAGTAGCACGGGTTGAAGCCATGGCCTCACTCATCCTTTGCAAGTGCTCTGCCTCTGGGCTGCATCCCCAGCCCCTTTTTTATTTTTTATTTTGAGTCAGGGTCTTGCTAAGTCACACAGGCTGCCTCTGGCCTCACACTCTGGATCCTCCTGCCTCCGCCTCCCAAGTCTCTGGGATTACAGGTGTTTGCCACCCCAAGCAGCTTTTTTCCATAATATTAAGTTAAGAAATGTTAAGTAGTAAAAGGACATCATATCAATGCTTTTTTTTTTTTTTTTTTTTTTTTGCAGTACTAGGGATTGAACCCAGGGCCTCGAGCCTGCATGCTCTGCAAGTGCTGGACCACTGAGCTGCACCCCCAGCCCTTTTTTTTTCTTTACTTTTTGAGACAGGGTCTCACTAAGTCACACAGACTTCCTCTGGTCTCGAACTTGCGATCCTCCTGCCTCTGCCTCCTGAGCCGCTGGGATTACAGGCGTGCGCCACTGTGCCCAGCTTCGTATCAATGCTTATACACCATATGCTCCACCAGCAATCGCTAGCCATGCACACAGGCAGGGTGTGTGTACGGTGTGTGGGTGCCAGAGCGTGTGTGGGGATGCGTGCGTGCGTGCACGTTGTTGCGTGCGTGCGTGCATGTGTGGCCGTGCTCCCTGCAGCACCCTCGGTGGTGCATGCTCTTTGGGTCCTCATTTGATGGAGGAGGAAAGAAAGAGGTAAAACAAGGCGCCCAAGGGGTGTCTGTGGTTACGCCCTGGGGACACACGCAGAGGCCCCTGCTCCAGCCCTGGCTCTTGGCCACCTGCTGCTGGCTCTCGGTGGGCAAACAGCACCAGAGGAAGCCGTCTGGTTACACCGTCTCCAGATCTTGTGCTTTCCTCAGCAAATGTGTTTTTCAAAATCCATTTGGAATGGAACAAAAAGTTCATTGCTGTCATTTGTATCTCTATGGCTTCTTCAGCCCTTCAGTGAATGTAGGTGAGGGCTGGGCCGCCCTCCAGTGTGTCTAGGCTGCCTTGAGCGCCACCTGGCTCCATTTCAGGACAGCTGGGCAGCCCTCACCGAGACCCAGGGCCAGGGAGGAGCACAAAGAAGTCCCCGAGTTGGGGAGGGAGTCAGGCTGCAGGTCACTGAGTGATGGTCATTGGCCTGAGTAACCACTGGCCCCTCAGGCAGAGATGGGCGCTTCGTAGTCATCCTCTGGGAAACTGAGTCCCATCAGGATTTGTGGCTTGGGGCTGTGTTTACCAGATGGTCTGGGTGGCCATTCCTCCCTCACTGAGCTTCAGCAGACCCTGACCCTGGTCCAATGCCAGGCAATTCCAGGTTGGAAGGCTGTGCCTGCTCTCTCTTCCCTCCACCCAAGCCCAGGCTGCTCAGCAGCCCCTCACCGCATCCCACAAAGCCCCCACTGGGGCAGCAGCTCTGCCGGGGACCTCAGCTCCATCTGCAGCCCTGGGGGGTCTCCCTAGCCCCACCTCCATCTCCTGCCCTGGGCCCAGCCTCATCCATGCCATGGGGCCGTGGCTGTCAAGGTGGGCTCCAGGAGACCCCGTGACCCCACGGAACCACCAGATGCCACACTCCTCAGTCTCCCCACCTGGCCCATGGCTCCCTCTCCCAGCAGGGCTCTGAGGAGCCAGGTCCCTCCACAGAGAGGCGGAGCCAGGGTGCTGCTGAGGGTCTTTATTCTGAGTTGGGGGAGGGTGTGGGCGGGGTGGGCTAAGGCTGGAGGAGCGGGCCAGGGGGGGCAGTAGGTCCAGGCAGGAGGGGTGGTCCAGGCAGGAGGGGTGGTCCAGGCAGGGGCGTCCCTGCTCGGTGTCGGTGGCGGGGCAGTCTCAGGAGGTGCAGACCCAGGTGGCTGCTGTGATGGCGGAGCAGAGGTCAGGGCTCCCGCCACGGAAGGAGCCAACGGCCAGGGCTGCCCTGGGGGCAGAGGGCAGGTCAGAGACCTTCCTTCCCCAAGGTTGCAAGGGGTCCCTGCTGGGCCCCGAGAGCAATCCTGGCCCCTCCGTGACCCCCAGGTCTCTGGCCACCCTTGGTGGGTGTGTGGGGAGGGATGGGAGCCAACGGAGGCGAGGCGATGGAGAGAACAATGATAAAAGGAAGGACCGCCTGGCTGTCCTGGGGATGACACTGGGGACACCTCCTGGGGTGACCGCAGCTGCTCAGCCATGCTGGCTCTCGTGCCTGGGTGGACGGCAGCAGGGCAAGAGCCAGGGGACCTCTGAATTCCAGAGCCCAGGACTCTGGGCCATCCCGCCGCCCAATCGGAGGGCCACTTACCTCAGTCGTGCTCAGGGACACATTTTTCTGTAGAAACAAGAAAAGCCCAGGGGTGAGAAGGGGCCCTGGGCTAAAGCCAAGACGACACCACACCAGCAGCTCAGACCTCCCGTGACCAAGGCCCAGGGCCCCGGTGGCCCTGGAGGGAAATGGGGTCAGGAGGGGACGCAGGAGAAGTGAGGCACACAGAGAGACGCGGGTGACACGGAGCGGTGCTGGGGACACGGAGAGACAGAGAGGGACACGAGGGACACCGTGGACACAGGCGGAGACTTTGCTCACCCGACTGCGTCGCCTTGTGGATGTTTTCCTGCGGGAATCCCTTGCGCAGGATGAATTTCCTGAATTCCTCCAGGGCCTGCGGGTTTTCCTCGGGGCTCCTCCCTGCGGGGGGCGGGTCAGATGAGCAGAGGGTGACAGGGACAGCTGAGCAGCTCTGCGGGGAGCTGATGCCGCCAGGACCCAGCTACCGAGGGGCCCCAGAGTCTCCACTCTGGAGCAGCCAAGGACGGAAGGACGTCCCTGCCTGGACCGCCCCTCCTGCCTGGACCTACTGTCCCCCTGGCCCGCTCCTCCAGCCTTAGCCCACCCCGCCCACACCCTCCCCCAACTCAGAGTAAAGACCCTCAGCAGCACCCTGGCTCCGCCTTTCTGTGCAGGGACCTGGCTGCTCAGAGCTCTGCTGGGAGAGGGAGCCATGGGCCAGGTGGGGAGACTGAGGATTTGGTGGTTCTGTGGGGTCACGGGGTCTCCTGGAGCCCACCTTGAGAGCCATGGCCCCATGGCATGGATGAGGCTGGGCCCAGGGCAGGAGGGGGAGGTAGGGCTGGGGAGACCCCCCCCCCCCCCCCGGCTGCAGATGGAGCTGAGGTCCCCGGCAGAGCTGCTGCCCCAGTGGGGGCTTTGTGGGATGCGGTGAGGGGCTGCTGAGCAGCCTGGGCTCGGGTGGAGGGAAGAGAGAGCAGCCATGGCCTTCCCAGCCCCTCTTCCCACCCGGCAGGCCAGCAGTGGATGAGGAGCCCTGGGGGGACAGCCCATGCTACCGAGCGACCCTGGGACCCGGGCACCACCTGAGCACCTGCCAGGCCTCATCCCTGACATGGAGAAAACCTGTGTCACAGGGGCACTGGGCTGGCCCTGCCCGCCAAGGCCTCTGTCAGGATGTACCCCCACAGAGCTGGCCCCTCGCTGGGCTGAGATCCCAGGATGGGGCGCCTGTCAGCTTCAGGGGCTGGAGCCTCTTCCCAAGTGGTCAGGTCTTGAGGGTCATGCCTGCTGCCATCCCTCACTGTCCCCCCCTTCCACCTTTGGAAATCCAGCTTTCTCCGGGCAGAACCCGGTGCCCAGCCGCGGTTGTGGAAGTAGAGGCTGCGGGCAGAGGTGGGGCGTCTAAGGGCCGCTCACCCAGGAGCTTCGCCCCGCGGACCTTCTTCCCGTGGTACTGGCCCTCGCAGTGAAAGATGTAGTGGTCTTCCACGGGCACCTTCTCTGCGTACACGGTCTTCTTTCCCTCAACTGTAAACCAACAGAGACCAAGCTCTCTGGCCACCTCATTCCTGGAGGAGGCTCTGGCGACCCCCGTAAGGGACGCTCTAGAACATTTCCGTGGCCCCCAGGAGACCCAGGTGGCCCACGCCCAGGCCTTGCTGTGGCCCCATCAAGAGGCAGGGCTCCCCCTGGAAAGCGACAGGCCCAGCTGAGGGAGGCAGATGGTGGAGGCCAGAGGATGGCAGGGCCCTCAGCCGCTGCTCTGCCCTGTGTCCGGTGTCCCTAGCCTCGGTTCTCCCACGAGTCCACCACAGGGAGGCCTGGCCCAGTCACCCCTGCTATGGGCAAGCCGGACACCTGGTGCCTGGTGTCAGGGCCCGTGACCCCTGGGGAGGGTGAGGGTGGCCCTCAAGAGCTGATGGGGCAGGGGCTTTCCCACCCTGGGACCTTCCCCCCACAGGGGCCTTGGGCACAGCCTGGGCAGACTCACAAGCGGTGTATTTGCCAGGCTCCTCCGTTTTCTTCATCAAAATTCTCTTCTCAACGCACTGACCCTTCTTCCTGGAAAACAGGGGCCACGGGCAGCTGCTCTCAGATGCACGCCTGAGCCCTGCCCGGCTCACCTGGTGCATCGGCCATGGCCGGGGACCCCGAAATCCCGCTCCACCCCGCCTGAACTTTAGGGTGCTGCCTGGGACTGTGTCCCTTCAAAGTCAGGGGTTTGTCACCAATACCCACAATGAGGATGAAGGAGAGGAGAGCAAGAGAACCGAGGGGACCCTGTGGGGGACACTCACAGGTATGTGATGTTGGTTTGCAAGTCCCCCCCTTTCAAGACTTTCACGGTCACAGGGAACACCTTCTTGGGCTTCTTCTTCTCTGGCATGTCCTTGTCGGACACCATGGCCTTCACATACCAGGTCCCTGCGAGCTGGAGTGGCCGGGCCATGAACCCACCCTGGGCCAGGGCTGATGTCCCTCAGGCCCCCACACAGCCTGCAGCCCGAGCCCCGAGATGGGCTGGGCCCCACTTGTCCCCACCGCTGTGCTCAGAGCAAGCCCAGAGCTCAGGACGCCGGGGCCTGGTGGGGGCAGAGGGTGTCTTTGCCCCAGAGGTTCCCTCCCGAAGGCCCTGCCCAGGGACACCTCTGGCCCCTTGACCCAACCTGCTTGCCTGCATCCCCCTGGGCCTCGGGGGCGGGGGGGGGGGCTGGGTTTGCTGGGAGGGCAGCAGAGCTTTCCATCCTCTCCAGGCCAGAAGCGCAGGGTCAGCCCAGCCTTACAGGGCACTTCCCTGCAGGACCCAGGCCCAGGCCACTGACAGACCAGTGCTCAGGCCCTGCCTCACCTGCAGCTCCTCCGAGGGGAAGTCCAGGGGGTCCTGGGCCTGCAGGGTGGCCACCAGGCCCAGCAGCACCAGGGGCAGCAGGAGTTTCATCTCCGGGCTCTGTGCTCGCAGACAGGCAGGTCACCGGGGGCCGGAGGAGGCTGCGGCGGCTCCTCACCAGAGGCCCTTTTATGGGCCCTGTGGCCAGGGGCCACGTGCGCTTGGTACCGGCCACACCCCGCCTGCCCATCTGTCGTGGCCAAATCCACAGCGGTGATGGATGCGGAATGTTGTTATTGTTGGGATCTGATGAATGCCAGGCCAGTGCCTCCTGGAGATAAAGGACCCACAGTGCCGTCCCCGCTCACACCGCCCCAGGGTGCTGCCCACAGCCCCGCTGGCCAGCAGGGGACGGATCACTGGAGTGCAGCACTGGTGACCTGGAAAGGGGGGCCCCCGGCCTACTCACACTCCTTCCTGGTCCACCCCGCCGCCCCCCATGATCTCTGGGAAGCCGGCTTCTCGCCTCCTCCTGCTGCCATAGGGACTGAGCTTCTGTCCCACGGTGGTCCCACTCTTCCCAGAGCCCAGGGAGCCTGGCCTCACGGCCTCCCCCTGCCCGGGATGCACCCCTGGGGAGCTGCCTGCAGATGCCTCATGAGCAGTGTAAATACCACCTCCTGGGGTGACCCCAGGACACACTGGGGAGCCTGAGGCCTCCACCCACTCCTCCCCGCACGGAGGCCTCTGTGCTCTCCAGAGCCTCTGGTGCTCTTAGACCTCCGCCTCCTTCCTTCCTGGCTGCCCATTGCCCACCTCCCCGGCCAGATGCGGCCTTGACTCGGTGGGCCACAGCCTTCCCTGGGCTCCATGGAGGGCTCTGGTCACGGGTGAGGTGGCCAAGAAGATGCCTCTCCAAGGGGACTCAGATCTGCTGCTGCTTTTGCCATCTGGTGACTTGCCGAAGGGACCCATGGAGGCCCCGGGTGCCCTGGCACAACTGAGGCTCCACGGACATTGGTTTCTTCTCCCGACTTCCCACCCAGGGTGGGATTTAGGACAAGGGGCCATCCAACCTGCCATCAATCCACATTTGCGCGGCTCCCGTAACTTCACTCTGCCAGTGCCCTGACTGCCCAAAGGCCTTCCCTCATCAGTGTGCCCAGCCATGTGTCTCATCTCCTTCTGGATAAATGGACACAGGGGGTACAATGAGGCCACAGGCCCTCCTGTGTTCGGAGCTTGTGGCTGGGCTCCCAGGGCCCTGCTATGCTGGCCTCAGCCTCAGCCTTCCTCTCAGGAACTTCTCCTGCCCCTCCTGCCCTGCAGTTCCTGGGCCTGAGTCACCTGCCTTGCTGTCTCAGGCTCTGGACACAGGTGCTGGGGTTCCACAATAGCATCTTTGTGCCTCTCAGGCCCAAGATTGGAGAGCCCCCGGTACACACTAAACAAGACTAATGTTGTTGTTAAGTGCCATCAAGTCGTGTCTGACTCATAGGGACCCTCATAGGGTTTTCAATGGCAGACTGTTTCGGGATTGCCTTGGGAGTGGATTGCCACGTCCTTCTCCCATTTTTGCGGTGCTGGGAATCGAACTCGGGACCTCAGAGACTACGGAGCGGAGCTCTACCAACTGAGCTAAATCCCAGCCCAAACAAGACTAATAAGCGCTTTTAATAAGCCCTGGGGTCGTCTTGAAGGTGCTGGCGTGATTCAGGACTCAGCCCAGCTGTGGGAGGTGCTGCCAAGCCCGAAGCCTGCCACCCCAGGGCCGGCGACCGTGGAGCCCTGCTCTTTAGGACCACAGACTAGTGAGCAGGCTGGAGGCTCCACTTGCGGGGAGAGACTTTTCTGTACCCCGTTCTTGCTAACTGTTCCCCAAACATCTTGTGCTTCCCTAGCAACGTGTGGATGGCTGATCTAAGCGGCTTCCATGGGAACACGTAATTTACTCCTTGAACCAGATGGGGAACAGCTCAGATGACTGGCAGAGCAAGGCAGCCACCACGCACCCCGTGTCTCCAGGTGCCTCCGTCATCCACCTGTCCTGCGCTGTGTCCCAGCGGGCTGACTTCTACCAAGTTCTCCAGCTATGCTCTTGATACGGTTAGGTTCGGCTGGAGGAAGACATCTTTGGGAGGTGGAAGGGCAGGGGTTTGTGGTCAACCCAGAGAAAACAAGAGATAGGACAAGAGGTCAAGGTCTGTCAAGGGTGGAAGCTGCCAGGGTCAGCAGGGCAATAGGCTGTGTCAAGCACCCTACAGGCTCATGTGCTGACGGCTTGGTCCAGGCTGCTGGTGCCGATTTGGGAGCTTCTGGGAACTTTAGGAGGTGGGCCTGGCTGGAGGAAAGAAGTGACTGAGGCATGTCGTCGGGGGCTAGGTCTTGCTCTGGCCCCTTCCTGCCTCTGTCCTCTGCTTCTCGGCCAGCGTGAGATGGGAAGCCCTCCTTCTCTGCCCTCTGCCTCACCACTGGCCCAACCACCAGGGACGGAGCCTCTGAAACCATGAGCCAGAACAAACCCTCCTCCTTCACACAACTCCTTCAGAGATTCATCACAGCGATGAACGTCCAGCCAACACACCCTCGCGTCAGGAGGGAGAGGGACCGATAGAATAAGTGCTCTGGACTCTTCCTGCCCCGTGGGATAATGGAAAAACCCAAGGAGAAAAACAATGAAATGAATGACTGATCTTCTGGAAAAATTAATAAAATTGGGATGCTTCTAGAAAGCTGGCAAAAAAACCAAGAAGACACAAATTAGCAACACCTAAAATCAAATGAGCACATCACTACAGACCCTGAAGAAACCAAGGGACAAAAAGGGGTGACTATCAGCAGACACGCACAAGTCAGTTTGACAGCACATGTGAAATAAACCGGTTTCTCACAAACCCAAACTCAATATGTAATAGATAACTTCAATAACCCTGGTTCTACTAAGGAAATTAGAATTTTAATTTTAAAAACTTCCGAAAATTTCTCCATGTCCACATGGTTTCATTGGAAAATTCTATCACGGGCTTAAAGAAAGAGGAACAACCCTACATAATCTCTTCCAGAAAGTCAAGAGAAGGGAACATTTTCCAACAAAAACCAGGCAGAAAGCTATAGAAAAATATCCCTTGTGAATACAGGTGCAAAAATTCTGACTGAAGTGTTAGTAAACACACACACACACACACACACACACACACACACACACACACCATGGTTCAAATGAGTTTATTCCAGGGATGGAAGCTGGCACATCATTCACACAATCAACTGTACTAACAAATGAAGAATGATGATCATAAATCAATGCAGCAAAAGCATTTGGCAAAATTCAACACTCATTCAGAATAGCAACTCTCAGAAAAATAGGAATAGAGGCAGACTTCCTTACCTAGATAAAGGGCATCTACAAAAACCTACAGCTAGCATTATTTCTGATGGCAAAAGATCAGGGACAGAGCAAGGATACCCACTCATACAGGAAGTTCTACAGTGTAATAAGGCATACAAAGTAAAGGAAAAGAAAAGGCATATAGTTTAGAAAGGAAGAAATAAACCTGTCTCTATATTTGTAGATGACATGATTGTCCATGTATAAAAGCCCAAGGAATCTAAAGACAAAACAAGAAAACCACACATAAAAACTAGAATAGCTGAGTTCAGCAAGGTTGCAGGGTGCAGCATAAATATACAAAATTCAATTGCACATCTACATACTGGCAATGGACAGTAAAATTTAAAACAATGCCATTTATAATCACTTAAAAATAGATAACTAGTATCTCTAACAACTCATATACAGGATCTACATGCTGATAACTGCACAATAATGATAAAATAAATCATAGAAGATCTAAATAAATGGAAAGAAATGCTGTATTCCCAGCTTAGAGGACTCAACAGGTAAAGCCATTATTTCTCCCATATGATATAAAGATTTAACAAAATCTCTATCAAGATTTCAGAAAGAACTTTTTTCTATATGGACAAGATTATTCTACAATTTCGATGGAAAGGCAAAGGAAACAGACTAGCCAAAACAATTCTTTAAAAGAAGAAAGTGGATGAATCAGGCTACCCAATGTCAAGACTCTCTACACAGTTACAGCAATAGAGGTTGTGTGGTGTGAACAATGGACAGACTCATGGACAGCAGGACAGAGAATAAAGGGATCTGAGCCAGACCCACACAAATGTGTCCAACTGATTTTTTGTTATTGTTAGGTGCCATCGAGTCGGTATCCAACTCATAGCGACCCTCTGTACAACAGGGGAAACACTATTGTCCCTGCTTCTCTGCTGTGCATAGGGTCTTCAATGGCAGATTGATTTTTGGGAGGGGGTTGCCAGGCCCTTCTCCCAAGCCTACAGCTTCTGGTGTTCCCAGGTGGTCTCCCATCCAGGTACTAACCAGGCCTGACCCTGCTTAGCCTCCGAGATCTGACGGGATCGGATACCACAGGGCTACAGCTGCAGGCAACTGCTTTTTTACAAAGATGAAAACCTATCAAAGGAGGAAATCCACCCTTTGCTGCAAAGGGTACCAGAGTATTGGACATCCACAGACCAAAAAACAAAGAACCTGTACGTAAGTCTCACACCTTGTACAAAACTCAGCTCCAAATGGATAACAGCCCCTAATAGAAAACTATAAAACTTTTAGAAAACAGAGAAAATCTTTGGTATATAAAACTAGGTCAGGAGGTTTAGATTTTCTACCAAAATTATGATCAATAAAAAAAATTGGTAAAACTATTTTCAACAAAATGATAAACTTTGGGTTTGTCAGTGCCCTATCACAAAAAATTAAAAGACAAGCTAAAGACCGGAAGAAAATATTCACAGACCAAATGTCTGACAAAGGGCTAGTTTTTAGAGCTTATAAAGAACTTTCAAAGGTCAACAGATAGCAGGGTGTAGTGACTCATGCTGGTTAATATGCCTGTAAACCCATCAGGCTGAGGCAGGAGAATTGGGGCCAGCCTGAGCTACAAAGCAAGTTTGAGATCCGCCTTAGCTACATAGTGAGACCTTGACTCAAAAAAAGGAAAATAGTTAAAAACAGGAAGAGAACAAAGCCATGAAATGACATGTCACCAAACAAGATACACAGATGGCAAACAAGCACATGAAATGATGACCAGCATCACTAGTCATTGTGGAAATGCAAGTAAAAGCCACAAGGGTACATCACTAAGCACTAATCAAAGGGGCTGCCATAGAAACATAGTGGTAATGCAAAGGCCTAGCGAGAATTCATGGAAACAGGGTGATTTGTAAATGGCTGATGTTAAAATGAAATTGTATAGTCCACTGAAAATGGTTTGGGAGCTATCTTAAAAATACTAAACGTGCACAATCATGTTGTTGTTGTTAGGTGCCTTCAAGTCCGACTCACAGCAACCCTATGTACAGCAGATCGAAACACTTCCCAATTCTGTGCCAAGCACACAATCTTATTTATGTTTAAGCCCATTGTTGCAGACACTGTGTCCATCCATCTGGTTGAGGGTTTTCCTTTTTTTCTCTGACCTGCCACTCTCCCAAATATGATGTCTTTCCCCAGGGATTGGTCTCTCCTGACTACATGTCCAAAATATGTAAGACGCAGTCTAGCCATCTTTGCTTCCAAGAAGCACTCTGGTTGAACTTCTTCTAGGACAGATTTGTTGGTTCTTTTGGCAGTCCATGGTATATTAAATAGACATCTCCAGCACCATAATTCAAAATAATCAATTCTTTCCCTGTCTCCCTTGTTCAACGTCCAGCTTCCACAACCATATGATAAGACTGAAAATACCATGGCATGAGTCAGGCACACCATCATCTTCAATGCGACATATTTGCTTTTCAATATTCTAAAGAGATCTTTTGCCACAGCTTTTCCTAGAGCAATGCCTCTTTTGATCTTTTGACTGCTGCTTCCACGGGTTTTGATTATAGAGCCAAGCAAAGCAAAATCTTGGACAACCTCAATCTTTTCTCAATTTATTGTGAAGTTGCATACTGATCCAGTCATAAGGATTTTTGTTTTGTTGATGTTAAGTCACAACCCATACTGAAGGCTATGATCTTTGATCTTCATCAGTAAATGTTTTAAATCTTCACTTTCAGCATGCAGAGTTGTGTCATCTGTATAACACAGGTTGCTAATCAGTCTTCCTTCAATCCTGATGCCACATTCTTCCTCATAAAGTCCAGCTTCTCCTATTATTTGTTCAGCGTATAAATTGAAGAGATATGATGAAAGTACACAGCCCTGATGCACACCTTTCTCAACTTTAAACCAGGCAGTGTTCCCTTGTTCTATTCGAACAACTGCCTCCTGGTTCATGTACAGATTCCTCACGAGTACAATTAGATGCTCTGGTATTCCCATTTTCTGAAGTGTTAGCCATAATTTGTTATGATCCACACAGTCAAATGTCTTTGCATAGCCAATAAAACATAGATAGACATCTTTCTGATATTTTCTGCTTTCAGCTAATATCTACCTGACATCAGCAGTGATGTCACTGGTTTCCTGCCCTCTTCTGAATCCCACTTGATTTTCTGGCAATTCACTGTCTACATATTGCTGCAGTTGCTTTTGAATGATCTTTAGTAAAATTTTGCTTGTGTGTGGTATTAATGATATTGTCTGACAGTTTCCACATTCAGTTGGATCCCCCTTTTTTGGAAATAGGCACAAATATGGATTTCTTCCAGTCAGTTGGCCAGATAGCTATTTTCCAAATCTGTTGGCATAAACATGTTAACACCTCAGTGCTGCATCTGTTTGTTGAAACATCTCTATTGGTGTCCCATCAATTCTTGAAGGCTTGTGTTTCGCCAGTTCTTTCAAGGCAGCTTCCACTTCGTCCTTCAGCACCATTGGTTCCTCTTCATATGCAACCTCTTGGAATGGTTGGTCATCCACCAATTCTTTTTTGTATAACAACTCTGTGTATTCCTTCCATCTTCTTTTGATGTTTCCTGCATTGTTTAATATTTTCCCTGTAGAATCCTTCACTATTGCCACTTGAGACTTGAATTTTTTTTCACTTCCTTAAGCTTGAGAAACACAGAACGTGTGCTTCCCTTTTGGTTTTCTGCCTCCAACTCTTTGCACATGTCATTATAATATTTGTTTTTGTCTTCTGGAGCTGCCTTTTGAAATCTTCTGTTTAGTTCCTTAACTTCATCATGTCTTCCTTTTACTTTGGCTACTGAACATTCAAGGGCAAATTCCAGCATCTCTTTTGACATGTAATTTGGTCTTTTCTTTTTTTTCTTGTCTTTTATGAACTAGAAATTGCACTCATGGGTACGTATTCCAGAGAAGTGACAACATATGTTAATGGAAAAACCATTACATAAATGCTTATAGTATATTTATTTGTAATAACCCCAAACTAGAAAAACACATGCCCTTCAAAAACTGAATTGGTTAAACAAACCATAGTCCATCCATGCCATAGAAAACTACACAGCAGCCAGGCACAGTGGCGCACACCATAAGCCCAGTGATTCATGAGGCAAGACAATCGCAAGTTCAAGGCCAGAGGCAGCCTGTGCAACTTAGCAAGACCCTGTCTCAAAATAAAAATTTTTTAAATAATTTAAAAGTTGCTGGGGGTGCAGCTCAGTGGTAGAACAGTTCCTGGCATGCAGGATGCCCTGTGTTCAACCCCTAGTCCTGGAAGAAAGAAAAAGAATGGGGGGGGGGGAGAAGAAGGAAAGCAGGAGGGAGGGAGGAAACTACACAGCAATAAAAAGAAATGACTTATTCACAAATGCTACAACCTGGAGGAATCTCCAAAGAATTATGCAAAATGGGGCGAAAGGTGGACCCCACAACTTTTTCAATGATATGACTCCATTGATGTGTCATTCTCGAAAGGACAAAACACAATGCTGCAGAACAGATCAGTAGTTGCACTGGTGCCAGGCTAGGTGGAGGGGAGTGGGTGGCTCTGAGCGTGCATGAGGGGCCCATGCTCCTGTTTTGTGTCTTGGTCTATCAGTGTCAATGTTCTAGTTGTTATGCTGTCCTGTCGTTTTGAAAGAAACCTGTGGGGCTCATGGGGTAAAGAGCACGTGTACTTTCTGTATTATTCTTACAACGGCACGCAAATCTAAAATTATCTTCAAATAAAAAGTTCAATACGAAATTCACAATGAGCATGAATACAGTTTTTAAGCAAGTGTAGCCAGTGACCCAGTAGCTCCGTTTGGAAGCCTCCTTCCAACAGGAAGCCCCACCCGTACTCAGGTTGTTGTTGTTAGGTGCCGTCGAGTCGGTATCCGACTTATAGCGACCCTCATAGGGTTTTCAACGGCTGACTGTTTTTGGGATTGCCTTGGGAGTGGATTGCCAGGCCCTTCTCCCATTTTTTCGGTGCTGGGAATTGAACTCGGGTCCTCAGAGACTGCAGCACAGCACTCTACCAACTGAGCTAAATCCCTGTACTCAGGTAGATGTATCCAATGACAACTTTACTTACAGATCTTGGAGATTCCTCCAACGACCATCAAAAAACACTAGCTAAACAAAAGTTCCTTTGTCCCTGAGATCACATAATATCTGGGGATTCACAAAATAAAGCGCATGTGTCCCTGGCAGCAATGGTTTTTGCGCAGGTCCTACGTCCCAGCATTCTCCTAGGCACCGCAAACGCATCTGGGAAGACAATGAACGGAACGTACAGACTGTTCTTCAGGCCCTCACACAAACTAAAATAGGAACAATGGTGAACAATGGTGAACAATGGTGCCAGCAACCAAGTCCTAGGCCTACACTCCTAGGCTCCTCCACCCGGAATCTTCCATCTGTCTCACTCACAGCTCCTTTCTCCCAGTACCTGGAACTCTGTGTTTAAATGTCACTTGGTGGGGCTGACTTGGACATTTCCACAGACCCCACCTTGTTCTCAGAGTAAATGTCCGCATTGTTCCATTTGCACTTATGACCTTTCATAATAATCTGTAATTATATGCATCAGTGTTCAATCAAGAGCCAGAATCGCACCACAGATTGAACAGGAAGACACACCCTTCATTACCTGCTCGCTGATAATGGAGCTGGATCTGGGAGACATTTTTCTTTTGTGCCTGGCGCAAACCTGAGCCTTGTTTGTGGAGGCTTAGGAGAAAGGACCTTCCTTCCAGACTCCAGAATGCTATCATTTCTTTCTTTTTCATCCTCCTGGTGTTCCGCTAGCAGTGGCACAAGTAGAGTGTGTCTGGGGCCCCCACTCACACTGACCTCAGTGGGCCCCAGTGGACAGCTTCCTGTAGAGTTTGGAGGCGCCCAGCCAGTGGACTCCCAGGGAATATTAGAGACATCCCATGCCCTGCGCACCTGTCCCAGGGAGGGAAGAGAGGCTTCCTGCTGGCCCGGCCAGCCTGCCCTTCCCCACCTGCTCGCCTCTGCCCTGCCCATGAGCAGCTTGGGCCCAGGCATCCCAGCAAACATCCCCCCATCCCGGGCTGCGGCCACACATCCTCCCACCCGGCCTGAACCCAGCCTGGGGAGGGGCCCCCAACTCATTTCTTCTGAGCTGCTTTCCTGCACCCTTGTGCGATTCTCTGCAGTTTTCTTTACACGCTATTGTTAATTGTTTATCATATCAACTCTCCCTGTTCGATCTGCTGTGATTCTGGCTCTCGACTGACCATTGATTCATATAATTATAGATTATGTTAAAGGTCATAAAGGAAAAAGCAACAGGAACCATGTGGGCAGGTACTCCGAGACACGGTGGGGTTTATATTTTAAATGGAAATGTTCAAGTCACGCCGCCATGGTGACATTTGAACACGCAGAGAGAAAAGAGCCATGGATGAGTCAGATGGAAGAGGCTTCCGGGTGGAGGCATCTGCTGTGCAGGCTTGGGAGGAGGAGGAGGAGGAGCCCAGCACGTGGCAGGACCTGCCTGGAGGGCAGGGTGGCTGGAGCAGCCACAGGGGGGACAGGGGGGCAGGGCCCGCTGGTGAGCTGTGGGCTGTTGTAACTTTAGCTTTCCTTTGAGCAAAATAGGAAGACCCTGGGAGCTGCGGCACCGTCAGGATGTGGCTTGGGTTCTTTTGTTTTGTTTTGTTTTGTTTTCAGTACTGGGGGTTGAACCCAGGGCCTTGAGCCTGCATACTTTGCAAGTGCTGGACCACTGAGCTGCCCCCCAGCCCATTTTCTTTTTTTACTTTTGGAGACAGGGTCTCACTAAGTTACCCAGACTGCCTCTGGTCTCGAACTTGCGATCCTCCTGCCTCACCTGCCAACCGCTGGGAGTGCGCTACCGCACCCGGTGTTGCTGATATTTTTCAAGGCTCATTCCAGGTGCTGCGTTCATGACAGATGTTGGGACCAAATATAGAAGCAGAGAATCCGGTAGGAAAGATACTGCAACCATCCAGGCCAGAGTGACTGCAGGGCGACCTCTACCCAGGTTACAGGAGCAGCAGGAGGTAGACTTCCAAGGGAAGAGATTGTCCTGACACTGGGCCGCAGACAGAGCCGGCTGGGGTCCCTGAGCGAGGACAAGGGAGGAGGTCGCATTGCCCCAGCAGCCCTTGGCCTACAGGGGGTTTAAAAACCACCATAAAGAGGCGACTGACAGGGCAAGGCAGCCCGGCTGATGGCAGGAGACCAAACTGGGACTTGGGGGCAGCAAATACCCCAACGGGACAGTACCACGTGCAGAAGAGCCTCGGAGGTGGGCAGAGGGTCCCCGAGCAGCAGGTGACATGCCAGCCGTGCAGCAGGGGGTGGAGCTCCACAAGACAGGGAAGGCAGCCACGGGACAGGAAGGAGCCCGAGGACGGCAAGGAACCACCATCCAGCCACACAGGGGCGAGAGTCTCAGAGGGGCCGAGACAATGCTGAGGGGAGAGCAGACGTCAGCGGTGTGTGGGATGGAGACGGCCACCTGGGACAGAAGGAAACCGGGTCTCACACCACACGCAAAATTTTACTCAAAATGGATAAAAATTGATAAACTATGGTACATATACACAATGGAATACTACTCAGCAATCAAAAAAATGAAATAAGGCCATTCGCAGCAAAATGGATGGGATTGGAGAAAATTATTTTAAGTGAACGAACACAAGCTCAGAAAGAGAAACACCACATGTTCTCACTCATAGGTGGGAGCTGAATCAAAATTATAAGAAGGAAAAAATCCTATACAAAGGTCAGATCATCATAAAAGAAAAATAAGCTGAGAATGGTATTATTATAGATGGTCTAGAAAATGCATGTCATAGTTCTGACAAGGTAAAAAGAAAGCTCACTGCAGGAGAAGTTTCTATCTTAAACAGAACTGGAACCCAAGGATATATAGAAAAATATTATCATAAAAAGACAATTAAATGGTAGAGAAGTGTTTGATGGGGGGTGGATTGGGGGGAAGTGTGCAAGAGGGTAAAGGGGAACCTATATGAATAATGTGCAACAAAATGCGTATATGGAAATGTCACAATGAAAAGCATGTCAGAATGAATCACATTAAGGTGTACATTACAAATTTTCAATAAAAAAAATGGATCAGACCTCAACACGGGACCTAAAATTCTAAACTCCTAGAAGGTGTGAAGCCTTTGTGGTCTTGGCTTTGGTGATATGTGTAGGACACACAAGGAACAAGGGACCCGACCCTGCTTAGCTTCTGAGATCTGACGGGATCAGATGCCACAGGGCTACAGCTGCAGGCTTGTTGTTGTTAGGTGCTATCAAATCAGGTCTGATTCATAGCAACCCTCATAGGGGTTTCAATGGCTGATTGTTTCAGGATTATGGGTAACCAAAAAGTAGAAACCACTTAAATGAGCAAATGATTAAACAAAATGTTAAGTGGTATTACCATTTGATGGAATATTATTCTGTCATAAAAAGGAATGAAGTCATGATGCATGCTGCAACATAGATCAACCATGAAACATTAAGCTAAGGGAAAAAAGCCCGTTGCAAGAAACCATGTATTGTGTGACTCCATTCATGTGAAATATCCAGAACAAGCAGATCCAGATGTAGTTCAGTCAAATTAACTTCCTGCTTAAAAAAAAAAAAAAAAAAAATCAGCACTCCTCAGAGGAATTTAACAAAATCCAGAGTTTATACATCATCCACAATGTTCAGGATACAATCCAAAAGTACTCAATATGTGAATGCAGGAAACCATGGCCCACTCTCAGGAGGAACAACTAAGCTAATGCAGGCATTAGAATTAGCTGATGGGCCTCTAAAGAAGTTATTATAATATCACTTAAGGATGTAGAGGAAATATGCTCTTTATGAACGAATGGATGGAAAATCTCAGCAGAGAAATGGGAACTGTGCTGTAAACAGCAACCAAGTGGGAATTCTAAAATTTAAAAACACAACGTGAAATGAAAGTTAGCCAATGGATGTGGTTAACAGAAGAATTGAAAATAGTGCACTTGAAGATATGCTCATAGAAATAATCCAATCCTGTGAATAAAGAGGAAAAAAATATTGAAAACAAGAGAAACTCAGACCTGTGGGTGATGTCAAAAGGCCAGGAGGGGTGGAGAGAGATCATGAGATGGAGACACATTTGAGAAATTAATGGATGAAAATTTACCAAATTTTAGAAAATTACAGACACAAAAAACTTAGAAAACCTCATGCAAGATAAATAGAAAGAAAACTATAGTGGGCATATCAAAGTCAAAGAGCCAAATACCAAAGGTTTTTATTGTTGTTGTTGTTGTTGTTGTTGTTGTTTGTGGTACTGGAGGTTGAACCCAGGGCCTCACACCTGCATGCTCTGCAAGTGCTGGACCACTGAGCTGTGCCCCCAGCCCATTTTTTTTTTTTACTTTTTGAGACAGGGTCTCGCTAAGTCACACAGACTGCCTCTGGTCTCAAACTTGCCATCCTCCTGCCTCCGCCTCCCGAGCCACTTGGGATTACAGGCCTGTGCCACTGCGCCCAGCTCCAAATACCAAAGTTTGAAAACCACCAGAGAAAGAGACCCCATTCTGCCCAGTGGGACAACGACTGGTGGTGCTGGAGCCTGATGGACTGTCCCCTGCTCTTCCCAAGATTTTCCACACTGGCCACCTGCTTGCTGCTCTTTCTTCTAGGGGCCCCCCTCTTGCAAAATACCCATTCTCCACCGGACACTGTGAGTCCCCCCAACATGGCCACCTCTGGTCCACCACCTTCCAGTTACCCTTGTCAAGCTCCCTGTGGTTGGCATTCTGGCCCCCAGGATCAGCCTCAGTTTCCCCCACAGAGGGCAAGCACTCTGTTTCTGGGGTGAACCCCGGCTGGTGCTGCCTTCTCCTCACACTGACACCCCATTGTTCTGTGCTCTTTGCACAGCCACGCACACTGTGGCATGGGCTGGGCTCTGGCACTGCCTTCCAGGGTGGCAGGCCAGCTTCCCCTTGAAGGTAGAGTAGAGCTCACTGCAACTTCTGAGCCACAGCTGCCCTCCTAAGCTCTCGGCAGTGATCTTGGTGGAGGGACTCGGGGACTTGAGAAGGGTACATCAGCTTGCAGTCACTGGCCAGCCACTGTAGGTGACACTTCACCCCTGCTAATGGGATGTGGCACTGGCATCGGCACAATCTTCTACAAGGGGGAGCCTCAGACACCTCATAAGAAAGATCAGTCCTGCCATACAGAAGGCAGAGCCCAGAGGGGTAGAAAGGCTTAAAAACTGTGTGTTGACCCAGCTCAAGGCCCTGCTGGAGGCCAGTCCTCACCTTCCCGAGGGCCTCATTAGTCCAGCCTCAGCCTCAGCCCTCATCGGCTCTCATACTCTGGGGCCGCACGCATGCCCTCCAATTGCCCCAAGACCAGGCACCTGGCAAGTGGGAAAAGTTCCTGTGCCCTTGGTCCCCCCAAGTTATCAAATTAGCCAGCCCACAGGGAGCCTAAGAACCCCATTACTCCCACCCTGTGTGCTGCCTGGCCACTGCTCCTGAGTCCAGCTGGTTGCCACCCCATCCCCAGGGATGAGCCACCACGTGGCCCTGTCTGGCAGCCTGCTCCTTCCACTGCACCTTCAGGTCACAAGGAGTTCTGTAGGGAGAAATTGGGAGGAAATTGGCAAAAAACCCAAAACTGGGAAAATGGCTTTTGAAGATCTGGTTTGTAAATTAGAAATCTAGGGAAAATGAAAGTAACTTGGTAGGACATTTGTACAAAACCCTTCACAAATCCCCCGAACCTGATTGGACAATTGGACTCAAAGCTGATTGGCTCAGGCCATTCTGTGAGTGAGCTATATAAGGTGCTGCACTGAGGCAGCTAGACCCTTTTTTCACCCGGACCTTCAACCACCAACAAGGAAAGACCCTTCTTTTTCACCCAGACCACCGGTGAGGAAATAGCTCTCTCTACACTCTCACCCAGACCTTAGGTGAGGAAAGAACGCTTTCCCTCCGTGACCATCAGCAAGGAAAGAACTCACTCTCCACCTAGACCACCAACATGCCCTTGAGCCTGTATAAGAGCTGCTAGCACTTAAAGCTGTATGCTTTGGGCTTTCTCTCTGCCCTGATAAAGGGCAGAGAAATAAAGAGCTGTGTTTGTCCCCACAAGGCAAAGGCGCCCGAGGCTTTTCCTTTCTCCCATCTCCACTGGCGCCCAAGGGCCGCAGGAGTCCGCGCCCCTCACCTAAGGGTCCCGAATGAATTGTGTTTAGTATCTGTGTGCGTGGCAGCGCCTACCGTCCAAACATCTGGGCCAGACCGGGAGGCACGCCACACAGAGTTCTTTCATTTCCCGCAAGGACCACTGTGTGGGGTAGTGTTGTGGAAAGAACACTCTCTCCTTATTAGATACCAGGAGCCCAGGAAAGATCTGAACAAGGAGCGGCCAGTGGGCCTCCATGCCCAGGAAGTCTGCAGGCTGCCCTGGGAAACCCCATCCATTTCCAGGGCTCCTGTCCCTGTGTCCAGGCTGGGGTGAGCCCCTCAAGAACCAAGCCCTGGCCCCCACATGGGGGCTGCTCTGAGCGGTACCTCTCCTACATGCCCGCTCCTTCCAGTCCTCTGTCCTCAGCCGATACGACATGGCCAGGGAACACAGGTCCAGGAGAACAATATCCTGTCCAATGCTGGGGGAGGCATTTGGCTCACATTCTTTCCCAACCCACCTTCTCCAGGAGTGAGTAGCACCAGGTACAAAGCTGTCATCACAGTGAGCACTGGCGCAGACACAGCAGGTGGGTGCCGAGAGCCCCCTGTGCTCAGCTGGGTGCACAGGAGCATCGTTCTCGTGGTCATAGAGGGCGCCTGGCACGCGCCCAGGATAATGGGAGAGGATACTGAGTTGTGCGTGGAGTGACAAGCGGAGTCTGGGGATCACGTGGGAGGAGAGAGTTGGGGCTGGAGAATATGACCAGGTGGGAAGAGGGTGCCTGCTGGCAGGTCCTCCCTGGCCATCCCACGCTGAACTCCAGCTGCCTGAGGTGATTTCTGGCCACTGAGAGGGGAGGCGGCAGGTTGGCTCCCACTGTCCCACCACTGATCTCTGTGCCAGTTCCTAGTGGCTGGAGCAGGAAGCTGTCCCTGAGCAGGGCTTCAGGGAGAGGGGGAGGATGAGGACTGCAGTGGGAGCAGAGGCACAGGCTGCAGGGGCCTCAGACCCTGGAGGGTCAGGAGGAGTCCTGGGCACAGGTCGGCCTCTGGCCCTCATCAGCAGGCAGAGCCAGGCAGGCGGGAGCAGGGTCTGTCCTGGGGGACACATCTCCTGGGACGGCCTCTGACCCGGGGCCCAGCACAGCCCACCAGAAGGATCCGAGAAGTCGCCCAGAGGGTGAGGCAGGGGCCAGAGTGGACACAGCTCAAGGAGGAGTAGGCACAGGTTGGCCAGCTGAGCCTGGGATCCACGATGACCACAATCACCCTGCTGGGTCTCCCCCTTCCCCGGCAGGCTCCCATTCCTCTAAGGGGCTGACTCATTGACGTTTTAATCAGCAGTTAGTGGTGGCCCTGCCCCTTCAGCACACAGCAGACACAGTGGCCTTGAACACAGGAGCCCCACACTCGCCTCGGCTCCAGCTCCTACCCTGCTCTGCTCCCGAGAGCGTCCATGGTGGCTGGGCACCTGGCCTGGCAACCTACGGCTTCCACACCGCCCACACTGCCCAGGGCTCCCTGACCCAGGTGCCGCCCTGGCCCTGAGCCTCAGACTGTGGGGTCCCCTCTCCC
The DNA here is from genome assembly GCA_007922755.1 of Pedetes capensis. Classification (NCBI taxonomy): domain Eukaryota; kingdom Metazoa; phylum Chordata; class Mammalia; order Rodentia; family Pedetidae; genus Pedetes; species Pedetes capensis. The sequence continues at coordinate 37,995 of VMDO01009585.1, read as the reverse complement.
AGCACAGCTGAGAGACAGCCAGATCCCAAGTCGGTGAGTCACCAGGAGGTTTGAGGCGTGAATGGGCAGCTCTGTGCCCAGAGGCCAAATGGGGCTCTGGTCCTGCCCTTCCAGGACTTGGCCATGTCCAGCGAGAAAGCCCTGGACAGTCCAGTCCCTCCTGGGGACAAAGGCACCACACCTGGCACAGGGTCCCATGGCAGGAGTTGGGATCTTTAAGGCGAGAGTGGAGGGTGGATTTATAACAGCGTCAAAAAGGAGAGAGAAGTTCCCAGGCCAAAGGCCACCCCAGGGTCTCCAGCCGGCCTCGCTGTCCCTCCATGACTAGAGCATGTCCTTCGGGAAAGCCCCGAAGGCTCTGCGACTCACAGGCCTGTCTGTTTTCCCCAGGAGGGAGTTCATCACCTGGCCCCGCTCTGTCGGCCTAGGAGCCAGAAGTTCAGCCAGAACGCTGCCACCATCTGCCCCCTTCCACCGCTGGGGCAACCTCAGCGCGTGCTCTGAGGGCGGCACAGGCCCAGGGTGGCCCAAAGGGGGCACGAGCTTCTGCCTTTCATGTTCAGGCCCCAGCAGGCCCTCGATGTCACACGTGCGGCACCCTGGGGTCCCTCCGTGGCCAGGCCTCTGTGCCACACCTCATCCGGCTGTCCTCCGGACCACCCTGCTTCAGGACAGAGGGACCCTGGTCGCCTGGCTGCAGGCGTCATGTGTAGCTGAGGTCCCCTAACCCTCACCAGCCCCATCCTCCCTAGCCAGTCCTCTGTCTCCGGAGACCCTCAGGGAGCAGCCCAGAGACACCGTCACCTGGCCCAGTGAAGGACAGCTTCCACTGTGGCTTTTGGGGAAAAAGGAGACGCACACTCCGGGGTCCCTGCTGGGGTCAGTTTGAGGGGGTGTCACACAGGTGGGAGGGGCCACGACAGCGGATATGGGGTGGGGTCACAGGTGAGAGCCACACAGGCATCTCACACATCTGCAGAGCCTGACCAGCCTTGTCACTGGTGTCTTGCGCCCCCTCTTGGTCACTCTGCAAACCCATCTCTGGGAGGCCCGGAAGCAGAAACTGACCTGTTAGGTGCTGTCCAGTCCTGTCCGGCTCATAGAGACCCTTAACAGAGTGAGTTTTCAGTGGCTGGTTATTTCGGGATTGTTTTGGGAATAGGCTGCCACATCCTTCTGTTTATGTTGTTGTTGTTAGGTGCCGGTGAGTCTGACTTACAGCGACCCTACGTACAGCAGATCGAAACACTTCCCAATTCTGTGCCAGGCACACAATCTTATTTATGTTTAAGCCCATTGTTGCAGACACTGTGTCCATCCATCTGGTGGAGGGTTTTCCTCTTTTGTGTTGACCTGCCACTCTCCCAAACATGATGTCTTTCTCTAGGGATTGATCTCTCCCAACTACGTGTCCGAAATATGTGAGACGCAGTCTGGCCATTCTTGCTTCCAAGGAGCACTCTGCTTATAGGAGGTCAAAAGTCCAGGGTCCACAAGAACCCCTGCCTGCCAGTTCTGATGGGGTCTGGGATGGAATATCCTGTCCCCAAAGGGCCTGGGTGGCCCACCAGGGGAGGAGGTGGGCACTCCCCCTCTCAGTACCCCAGGCCTGTTCTGGGTGCCTCCCCTCCCCAGCACCCCTCCAGGCCGAGGCACTCTTGGTGACACAGTTGTCTCCACAGCTCCAAATGCTGAGTGTCCCACCCAGCACGGTCTGCCCTCCCCACTCAGCCCCCCCGCCTCCTGTGGGTGGGGAAGGGAGGAGTGAGGAGACTCTGGGCTCACAGCCAACAGACCCAGGACAGTGGGCTTGATTTCCAGGGTGCCCCTCCAGGGTCTTGATGGTCACGGGGGACACAGACAAAGGCCACAGCTTCTTCCCAGGAATATCCATGTCTGACGCCCTGGCCTTCGAACCACAGCCCTGACCCCTGGAAAAGGCACCTGAGCGTCAGGGTGCAGGCGGGTCCCTCAAGGACTCCTGCACTGGGTCTGCAGCCCTAGACTCTTCCTTGGCATCCAAGGTCTGCAGACCCGGAGCTTTCCCACTCTCCTCCCCACCTCAGAATCACTCCCCACCCCCACTGGGCCCAGCCCCTGCAGTGTGGCCAAGACCCTCACAACCAGGGTCCAGTGAAGTGTGCTGGACGCCCACCTCTGGACACATGCCCCCTGACCTCCACGTCTCGTGTGCGTGGGCTGTGTGTGTTCCCAAGCGTGTGGCTTCTGCATGTGCTGTGGCCCCCAGGCCCTGTAAGCAGTAAAAACCCTTATTTCATCTTGTGCCTCTCCTGACCATTGAACAGTTTCTCTGTATCATAAAGATCCTAAATTTAAAATGTCACACAGAACAGAGGTCTGGGACTGGGGCTTGGAGCAGAGTGATGAAAAACTGTTAGGACATGAGGACAACAAGTGACAGAAGGGCAAAAGGACACAGATACAATATCCCCACCTTAACATAAGCTAGCAACACAATATCCCCAAACAGCAAAGAACATCCCAGGGAAAAGACGGATCAAAATAAACAAGTTTGTGTAGAAATGTATCCCAGATAATGAAAAGTCTGACAAACAGGTTAAAATTACAGTAGTGTTAGAAAGATGCTAACCATACAAAACAAAATTGTTCATGGTGGCCCACGTCTGTAATCCCTGGACGCGGGAGGGTGAGACAGGATGATCTTGAGTTTGAGGCCAGGCTGGGTTACGTGGTGAGCTCAAAGCCAGCCTGGACTCAAGGCGCACATCTCTCCCTCTCTCTCTCTCTCTATCCCTCTCTCTCTCTCTCTCTCTCTCTCCCCCTCTCTCCATGTATATATCTATTCACACGCAGTGTCACATAAACTGTAAAATGCACTCCTGAACCACTTGTGGGTTATAATAGAAAGAGGAAATCCCAGTGGGAAACAAAAACGTAGCGCTGCCATCCATGAGCAAGTTGTTGTTGTTGTTGTTGTTAGGTGCCGTCGAGTCGGTATCCGACTCATAGCGACCCTCATAGGGTTTTCAATGGCTGAGTGCTTCGGGATTGCCTTGGGAGTGGATTGCCAGGCCCGTCTCCCATTTTTGCGGTGCTGGGAATTGAACTCAGGGCCTCAGAGACTGCAGTGCAGCGCTCTACCCACTGAGCTCAATCCCAGCCCATGAGCATGTTAGACATCAGATTAAATAAAGGACGTAGCTAGAGACCCGTGGAGAGAAGCCATGCACTTTAGATGCATCTGCTAAACAAGGGGCAAATGCAAACATTAAGCATTCAAGTAAAAAATAATGAAATGGATCCTAAAGAAACAAGCAGATGAAAATGATGAAGACAAAAATCCATGACACAGGAAATGAAGAAAACCTGGAGACAGCCAGCAAGAGCGGAGGAGGCTGACATCCCGAACGCCGCTTCGATGCTGCTTTTCCCTCTGTTTCTTCCGTCCTGCTGCAGGGGTAGCTGTCTTACCGCATTTCCCCCCAAATGGCCAGCTTTGCGTTTCTTCCTCCCATGTGCCAGCGTTTTTTGTAGTCATTGCCTTTTTAAATCTGTGATTTTCGTCAGTCCCACATTGAACTTGAGTTAGGAGAGGGACATCCAGTCTCAAAGTGGAGGACCATGACCCGAAGGAACCAGAGCAGTGGAGGAAACTGGTTATGGGTGGCCTGAGCTTTGAAATTACAGATGCTAGTTTAAAATATGTTGTTAGGTGCTGTCGAGTCATGTCTGACTCATAGTGATCCTCATAGGGTTTTCAATGGTTGATTATTTGGGTATTTCCCTGGGAGTGGTTTGCCACATCCTTCTCCCATTTTGGGGCTGGGATTTAGCTTAGTTGGTAGAGTGCCGTTCTGCAGTCTCTGAGGTCCAGAGTTCGATTCCCTGCACCACAAAAATGGGAGAAGGATGTGGCAACCCACTCCCAAGGCAATCCTGAAACAATCTGCCATTGAAAATCCTATGAGGGTCACTGTGAGTCGGACACAACTTGACGGCATCTAACAACAACAAATTTAAGAGAATATTTTGAGAGATGGGGCACACTCACAGATTGTGTCTAATGAGAGACCCCCCCAAAAAAAAACCCAAAACATTCCAGGGGCTTTGGTTTTGTGAATTACTCTTGAGTCAAAGAGGCGAATGCAACAATGTGTGCTGACCACACAAGGTTGATGGGTGCATAGTGGAACCAAAGAGAGCTGTTTCTAGAGAGGATTCTATCAAGCCTGGTGCCCATTTAACAGTGAAGAAAATTTTGTTGGTGGTATTAAAGAAGATACCAAAGAATATAATCTGAGAGACTACTTTGAAAAGTATGGCAAGATTGAAACCACAGAAGTTATGGAAGACAAGCAGGGTGGAAAAAAGGATTTGCTTTTGCAACTTTTGATGATCATGATAAGAGTTAATAAAATTGTTCAGAAACACCACACTATTGATGGGCATAATTGTGAAGTGAAAAAGACGCTTTGTAAACAAGAGATGCAGTTTGCTGGATCACAAAGGGGTTGTGGAGGTGGATCTGGCAACGTATGGGTCATGGAGGAAACTTTGGAGGAGGTGGAGATAATTTTGGCTGTGGCAGAAACTTTGGTGGACGAAGAGGGTTTGGTGGTGGAGGTGGAGGCAGCAGAGGTACTTGCAGAGGTGATGATGGTGGATATGGTGGATTTGGAGGTGATGGTGGAAACTCTGGAGGTGGTCCTTGTGGTAGTAGCGATGGTGTTGGACCAGAATATGGAAACCAAGGTGGTGGATGTGGTGGTGGTGGTGGTGGTGGTGGTGGTGGTGGTGGTGGTGCTGGTGGTGGTGGTGGTGGAGGAGGATATGATGGTTACAGTGGAGGAAATTTTGGTGGTGTTAACTCTGGTGGTGGTGGGAACTATAATGATTTTGGAAATCAAAGTGGACAACAGTGACCAAATGATGGACCAAGGAAGGAGGTCATTTTGATGGAAGAAGCTCTGGCAGTCCCTATGGTGGTGGTTATGGATCTAGAAGTGGAGGTTGTAGATATGGCAGCAGGAGGGTTTAAAAACAGCAGAAGAGGGCTAGAGTTCCTCACGGGATAGAGAGCAAGAGTTGTCAGGAAAGCTGCAGGTTACGTTGAGACAGTTGTCCCAAATGCATTAGAGGAACTGTAAAAATCTGCCACAGGAGGAACGACCATCCATAGTCAGACCAGTTACCGCCACTTCATCAGGAAACACTTCTTGCTCAAGACTGCCATAGCCACAGTCAGCAAAGAGTACAGCTACTGAGGAAGGCGTCGTAGTGTCAATTAGGTGTGCACCCCTGAGGTCTTGTGCCCGCTGAAGTTTTTCCTTTTTCTTTTTCTTTTCATTACATCATGTACATTGCCCTGTAAATGGTGATAGTGACACCAAGAAGAAAAAAATAAGGAAGTTTTAACTCTTCAATAATTGTGTGGTTCAGTTTTTCTACATTTTAGTACAGAAACTTTACAAAATACAGTTTTAGAGGTGGTACCTTGTGAGGTAAGGAGTTAAGAAGATCATTGTTAATTACTATTTCGTATGAATTTTGCTAAAGTTAACTGCAAAGAAACACCTGTTGACTTGCAGTTTAAGGGGAATCTATTCTCCCCATTTCCACGCCATGATTTGAATGGGTGTTGACATGTGGAGAGAATAGAAATTTGTATTTTGCAATGTGTGTTTTAGATAAATTGTTGTTGTTGTTAGGTGCCATTGAGTCAGTGTCCTAGTCAGAGCGACCCTGCATACAACAACAAAGGGAAACACTATTGTCAGTGCTTCTCTGCTGTTCATAGGGTTTTAATGGCAGATTGATTTTTGGGCGTGGGTTGCCAGGTCCTTCTCCCAAGCCTACAGCACCTGGTGTTCCCAGGTGGTCTCCCATCCAAGTACTAACCATGCCTGACCCTGCTTAGCTTCCGAGACCTGATGGGATTGGATGCCACAGGGCTACGGCTGCAGGCATTTTAGATAAATAGGATTGAGTATTTAAATTAGTGTATTTGTGAATTTAATAGTATTACGATACCTTTGAAGAAAAAAAATCTCAAAATTCCTAAAAATATTGTGAGTTTTGTGCTATTTTTCTCTATTATATAAATATTTGCATATCAAATTTAGATTTATAATTGTTATTTTCTAGAGGCCCCCAAATTTTACATAAATGTTAAGCCCCACAAAATCAATCTTGCCCTGCTATATCTGCAAGTTTAATTTCATTTTAAAACAATCTGAAGCAAACATACAAAAATGTGTACCTTTTCAGAGGCCACAGTGGACGTGTGGGCGCCACTGGTTCCTCTGCTTGTTTTCTGCATGCTGAGGTATTACTTGGTTCTACAATCAACACCCACGGAAGCAGCAGTCAAAAACCAAAAAGTGCATTGATTTAGGAAAAGCTATTGCAAAAGACCTCTTTAAAGTGTTGAAAAGTAAAGTCGTTACATTGAAGGCGAAGGTGCACCTGACCCATGCCGTGGTATTTTCAGTCACATCACATATTTGCGAAAGCTGGACAGTGAAAAATGGATGCAGGAGAAGAACTGATGTTTTCAAATTATGATGCTGGAGATGAATATTGAATATACCATGGACTTCCAAAAGAATCAACAGATCCATCCCAGAAAAAGTGCCACCAGAGTGCCCCTTGGAAGCAAGATGGCTAGACTGCGTCTTACATATTTTGGACATGTAGTCAAGGAGGGACCAGTCCCTGAAGAAGGACATCATGTTTGGGAGAGTGGCAGGTCAATGAAAAAAAGGAAGACCTTCAACTAGATGGATTGACAGTGTCTGCAACAATGGGCGTAAACATAAAAAAGATCATGTGCCTGGCACAGAGTCAGGAAGTGTTTTGTCCAGTTGTACACAGGGTCGCTATGAATTGGATCTGACTAGACGGCACCTAGCATAGCCTAGAGTGGGTGTTCACAATTAGAGGGTGGTTCCATGGAGAAAAGGCATCTGTAGGTTGGCAAGAAGGGAGGCCACGACGGCGCATTCCTGCACGTGGATTTTTGCCATTTCCACGTTACCTTCATGATTTTTAACAGTGTCCAAATACCCTATGCTCCAAAGCAACAGAGGGTGGCAAGGATGGAGGCCCCTCTGCTGGGTCCATGGCCAGACCTCCCCTCACATAGCCGCTCTTCCTCTTTCCCTCCTTGGGGGCTGGACGAGTCTCAGCCCACTGCAGCTCCAGGAAGGGCCGGGATGCCCAGGCGCACTGGCAAGGCGGTACAGTTCCCACTAGGCTAAAGGGACACATGGGTCCCTCGGCCACTCCTCCACCAGCTAGGAGACACGGGCAGATGTTTGCCTGGTCTGTAGAGGAGGAGCTGCCTCCACCCTGTCTCCAGGAGCCTGGGCATCAGATGAGAAGCCCTAACTTGCTGGGGACAAGTCACGTGTGGCCCTGGGGAAACGGCCCATTGCTTCTTAGCATTGTGTTTCAATGACACACACTGGTTATAAAACTTTAGACAGCCAGCAGGAAGAGACAGCCATCCACGCTCCCACCACCCCGAGGAAGCCACCACCGGGGTCTGGACAGCTCCTCCCCTCTGTCTGCAGGGCCCTGATGGTGCCCAAGTTACGCACGTCATCTCCACGTGAGGCCCAGGAGGCCTCGGGGTGGACACCAGGAGCCCTGCCCTCCCGCAGCTGGCACCTTGGGTTGAGCTGAGGGCGGGCAGCAGGCTCTCTGCTGACTCCGGGCCTGTTTTCCAAGGTCCATTGAGGTTCCCAGACTCCACCATCCTGTCTGCCTCGTTGTCCCCAGGGGGCAGCCTGCTTCCTGCCTGGGCAGAGGGCCCAGGGGGCTGGGCGTGTCTCTGTCAGGCCTGCCCGGCTCCCCTGTCACTCTGTTATGTTTGTCCAGCCTGTGCTGTCCTCCACAGCCCCAACTGCATGGCCTACATGGGCTCTTGGGCCGGGGCCACTATCCCAGATGTCCCTGTCACAGGTCCAGGTCCCTGTCCCAGAGGCACAGCCATGTCGACAGGTCAGGTCCAGCCTCTGCCCCTGACCTGGGCTCCTTATCCCTCCAGGCCTGGACTGAGCAATGGCGGGCTGGACTGAGCTGGGCTGAGTCACAGGTGGATGAGGGATGTGTACCTGCCCTTAGCCCCAAGAGCCCGGTGGGCTGGGAGGACGGCGGAGGGGCTGCCCAAAGAAAGCTTGTGTTGGAGCTGGGTACGGTGTCGCAAGCCTGTAATCACAGTGACTTGGGAGGCGGAGGCAGGAGGATCACAGGTTCAAGACCAGAGGCAGTCTGCGTAACTTAACGAGACCCTGTCTCAAAAAGTAAAAAATGGGCCGGGGGTGCAGCTCAGTGGTCCAGCACTTGCAGAGCATGCAGGCGCGAGGCCCTGGGTTCAACCCCCAGTACCACAAAAAAAAAAAAGAAAGAAAGAAAGAAAGCTTGTGTTGGCATCCTGCCTCTTTCCTGCCCTCGAGTTCCTCCGAGACCCTGGCTGCTCTGAACACAGGGTGCTTTGTACCTCAGCTTGTGCCACGTCATGGTAAATGTCACACAAACAGGAATGTGCCCAGAGGCCACCTGGACCTGTGTCCTCCTGAACCTCCTGCCAGTCTGATGCCCACGGCTGTGTTCTGGTCTCCTGCGCTGGGACCTCCTCGCAGGCTCCTGCACAGCCTTGTTCCAGGAGGCCAGTCCAGAAAGGGGAGGGGCCAGTGTCTCGAGTCCATGACAGCCTCCCTGACGTGGCCAGTGTGAGACCCAGGCCAGACAGCCATGGGCCTAACAGTCCCATGAGCCAGTGGGGAGGAAGGGGCCTCACTAGGAGAAATATAGTTAGCTCTGAGCCCAGCTCTTCTCCTGGGGACCCAACACAGTCACTCTGTAGCTAGGGACTCCGGAGTGAGGGCTGGAGTTCCAGCCCCGTAATGTCACCGGGAAGCCCTCTTCGGGGCAGGATCCAATGGGCATCCTCTGTGCTCTGCTCAATGTTACTAAATAGGCCTTACGGTCCTATTTAGTGAAGACTCAGAGAGGCAGATGAGGACTTAGGAGCCCACGTGTCCATGCCAGGCTCACAGTCCCACCAGCGTGGAGGAATGGCGGAGGACCTGTGCCCCACAGCCATGGTATGGATGGGGTCTGAGTTGGCCCACATTTGGAATGACCTCTTTTTCTTCCTTTTCTGTTTTTGAGCCCTGGGTTGTGATTGTCTATAATATCTCATCCCCTTCGTCAGTGTGGCTGGGTTTCCATGGCGTGTGCAGTTGATTTGGGGACAAGTCCCATCTTTGCTGAAGGTTCTCCCCACCCATGCTTTCCACTCAATCTGTGGCCTCACAGTCTCCCTGAGGGCAGTTGGTCTTTGCCACACATGTACCACGTGCTTGCTGGGGTACTCCTGGGCGTCTTACGCACCTGCATGTGAGCCTGGCACACAGAGGCACTTGGGCAGATGCACACACTGGTATTGTATTAGCATAGGAAAGCGCATGCCCATCGGGGCTGTTGGTGGCACTCTCGATAGCTGCCCGGCACCCATTCCCCCCACTCTTCCCAGACAGGCGAGTGTCCCCATGGATGATGGCCGCCCTCCCAGCTCCATGGAGGGTCTGACAGCTTATAGCAACATCCCTCTGTCTGAGACAGCTTGGAATGGGCCAGGGAGACCAGAACAAGCATGCAAAGCTATCTAAGAACCACCAAGGAAGCCTCGTGGGACGGACACACTGTGGACCCAGGTGCTCTGGGACACTGCAGAAGCTGGACCGACACCTGGACTCCAGCTGTGGAAGCTGTTGCTTGGCCAGTTGATTTAGCTTATGAGAAACGGTGCCCTGTGCTGCTGCTGTGTGCTAGAGGACAGCTGTGCTTAGGACAGTGGACAGTCAGAGTAATGAGTGTCAGAGAAAGGGGGTTTCTGGGCAATGAGGAGTCAGGGGAGACATGGGGGTCAGAACAGCTTTGGCACCACCAGAGGCAGCACCACTGATGACTTCCGGCCACAAGGAACAAGGCACCTTGACGGGCAACAGGGCATGTCTTTAAAACTGTAGCAACTGACCTTTAAACATTAAGACAAAGCCTGCTTATCTCTCAATGTGGACATCGCCCCCTGAACAACTGTGCGGTGCACTGTCCCCGTGAAAGCCAGCCTTGATATCTATGCCACAGCGCACAGAAGGGCCTGGCCCTGCCATGGGGAAGTGACGTCAAAGAGTCACACAGTCCTCCGTACCGTGGAGAGCCAACATTGCTGTCACGCTGGCTTTGGCAGGCCCCGCCCTTCTATGGGGAAGTAGGTATCAGACAATTGTGCCCAGCTCTGTGCCCAAGCAGAGCCAACCTCAATATCCGCATCACATGGGCCTTGGCAGGCCTGGCCCTTCAGTGAGGAAGAGAAGCTCTGTGTGGGCTCAAAGCCTCCAGCACTGGCTGTCAGGAGGGGACCAGGCATCCAGTAACTTCCAAGAGTCAGGTCAACACTGTGACCCTCCTCTGGGCCACCGGAAGCCAGCGCTCTCTCTCTATCACCGTTCTCAGGCTTCACCTCCTCTCTTTCTTTTGCTTTTGTTTTGGAGAGGGCCGGTGTTATAGGTTGCTGAGCAACTGTCCCAGAACCATGACGAGGCTCGGATCCCTCAGTGAATCCTTCACCTTGAACCCGGCCCGGCCTCCAGCAGTGGGGCCAGCCCTTATACAGCTGCTGGTTTTGTTCCGGGAACGGTTTTATGTTCTCTCCTCTTCCTTTGCTTTAGTCAAGGGGCAGAATCACTTCTGGATTGTCCCTGATCACTGTCTTTGAATAGTTTATTAACATATAATTTACATCTTATAATGTTCATCCAGGCTGGGGTTTAGCTCAGTTGGTAGAGTGCTGCTCCACACTTTCTGAGGACCCAGGTTCGATCCCCAGCACCACCAAAACAGAAGGAGGTGGCAATCCACACCTGAAGCAATCCCGAAATATCAGCCATTGAAAACACTATGAGGGCCGTTATGACTTGGACACGACTTGACAGCACCTAACAACAACACCAACAATGTTCATCCACTTTAGGTGTATAATTTGATGATTTTTAGTCCACTGTCAGGGCAGTGCAATGGTCAGCACAATCTCCCTTTAGAACATTCCCATAACCCTGACAGTGAGCATTAGCAATCCAGCCCCAATCCCAGCCCTCGCTGGAAACACAACTCTACTTTCTATCCCCATGGATTCCTCTCTTCTGCACATTTCATGCCGATGGGATCCACAGGACGTGGCTTTGGGGACGTGGCTTCTTTCTCTGAGCATGTTCCCAGGCTCATCTACGTTGTAGTGTGCTTCACAACTCCATTCCTGTGCGTGGTTCATCAAGCTTCCAATGCACAGGTAGACATATTTTGTTTAACATTCAGTTGATGGACACCTGGGTTATTTCCATCTTGGAACAACTATGAATAATGCTACATGAACCTTCATATACAAGTTTTTACACAGATGTACGTGTTCAGTTATCTTTGAGACCTGCCTCGGGGTGGCCTGCTGGGTCAGAGGGTAACTCTAACCGCCGGGGGAACAGCTACCTTGGTTCTCACAGTGGCTGCATCATTTCACACACCCACTAGTGATGTGTGAGGGTCTCAATTTCTCCACATCCTTGACCCCACTTGTTACTGTCCATTGTTTTGACAAATATAAATTTAAGGTCCATTTATAAAAGTCTGCAAAACAGAAATAAAAATTCCCATTGGAGCCGGGTGCGGTGGCGCACGCCTGTAATCCCAGTGGCTTGGGAGGCGCAGCAGGAGGATCGCAAGTTCGAGACCAGAGGCAGTCTGTGTAATTTAGCGAAACCCTGTCTCAAAAAGTAAAAAAAATGGGCTGGGGGTGCAACTCAGTGGTGCAGCACTTGCAGAGCATGCAAGCGCAAGACCCTGGGTTCAACCCTCAGAACCGCAAAAAGAAAAAGAAAAAAAGAACAAAAGAAAAAAAAATCCCATTGGAGATTTTCAGGGGTGGAGTTGAATTTTTACATCAATGTTATCAGTTTGACATTTCTTTGAAGGACGAGCCTCTCCTTTAATAAAGTGAGTGATTCCTGGTGTCCCTTGTCCCTGTTAACCCCAGGGCCATGGCCTTCCATGTCACAGTGAGCCTGAACTCCACGTGGACTGGAGACCTGAGGAAGCCACAGTGCTGTCCATGCAGCAGGGCCAGTGAGCACTTGCTGAGCGAGAGGTGATGAAGGTGGGCCTCTCTGGGTGGGCTGAGGGGCATCCCCAGCCAGGTCCTGCACTGGGGGCACCAGGCAGGTCCACCTGTCCCTCCTGCACACTGCCATCTGGGGTCTTCGTCCCTCCTCCTCAAATAAGCCCAACATTCCTGGGGCCAGGCAGCAGGTGGACCTCCTGAAGGGGGACTTTGGGACTCCGTGACCAGCTGGAGGCTGGTCCTCTATGGTCACCCGGCACCGGGCAAGGGTCACACAGGCCATTCCTCGGGTAATTCTCACAGCAGCCCATCAGGCAGGCCTAGCTACTTCCCACTTAACAGATGAGGAGACTGAGGCTCAGAGCTTTTTCTGGGGGTCTCCAGCTAGAAAGAGGCTGAGCAGGACCAGGACCCCACCTTTCTGACTTGGGCCGCTGAGATCCTGGCTCACCTCTCTCCCCCACTGAGACCTCCATAGGGCCAGGGATCCTGAATGCCTTTGGGGACCACACTGCCCACCATGGAGCCCTCACTGGCCTCAGAGGTGGGGGGCAGAGCCCGCTCTGCCTGGGCTGGGGCGAGGGTGGGGAAGGGCAGCCCCGGGCCTTGGGCTCTTTCAGTCCTGGGACCTGCCTACCTGCAGGCCGGGCGAGCTTCTCCCTGGGCTCCGCGCAGAGGTTCACGGGACCTCAGAGCCCAGAGGTCCCTCCCCCAGCCTCCGGTGAGGCCTCCTTGTCAGCCGGGCCTGGGGAGACCCATAGGCTCTAGGATCAGGTCCTGGCTCTGCAGGGCAGAGAAGCATATTCTCAAAGCCTCAGTTTCCCTGTCAGAGCAATGGGCATGCTCATTCCCCCTCCCTGATGGAGGATAGGGTCCCCTGGAGGGACTCGGCGATCCTAAGCTATTCCTACTGACGTCACCCCACCACCCACCCCTGCTGCCACCAGCTCCACCTCTGCCCACTGTTCTCTCTGCCAGGCAGGCCCGCCTCTCTCTGGCTCCATGTTCCTCCTGGAAGCCTGTCCACCCCCACTCAGGGTGGGGGCCCCGCAGCTGGGCTCCCGAGCACTGGGGCTCCCACAGCACCCCCTGCCTCCACGACGGAGCGTGACCTGCAGCTCGCCTGCTCGCGCTGTGGCTTTGACTGTCCTGAGTGCTGACACCGAGTCTAGGGCGCCCCGATGTATCGGGGTGAGCCGTGGCGGGGAGCCCTCCCTCCTAGGCAGCCACGCTGAGCTACCTGGCAGCCCTAATGGGTCCCTGCCACCCCCGACCCCCTCTCTGGGTAGACAGCACCTTGGGCTCCTAGGCGGACAGGTGTCTGGGGCCACTCGGCGGGGGTGACCCAAGGTCAGCATGTGTCTTGAGGGTCTTGTGTGCGTGGGACTCCAGTGGGCTTGCTTCCAGGTCTCCCCCACAAGCACACACACGTGTGACATTCCCCCAGGCTCAACTTCCTCACGCAGTCCGCCCCCAAGCTTAGCAATCCTTTAAGGAAATCATCATGGCTCTCCATGTCTCAACGAGAACAACCACCTCCCCCCGCACCTCGCCTCACCTCTCCTCTGATTCTGCGGCATGTATTTGCATAGTGCTTTTTGTCGTGTGTGTGTGTGTGTGTGTGTGTGTGTGTGTTTTCAGTACTGAGGGTTGAACCCAGGGCCTCACACTTGCATGCTTTGCAAGTGCTGGACCACTGAGCTGAACCCTCAGCCCATTTTTTCACTTTTTTTTTTTTTTTCGGTACTGGGGGTTGAACCCAGGGCCTTACACCTGCATGCTTTGCAAGTGCTGGACCACTGAGCTGCACCCCCAGCCCATTTGTTTTACTTTTTGAGACAGGGTCTCGTTAAGCTATACAGACTACCTCTGATCTCGAACTTGCGATCCTCCTGTCTCCGCCTCTTGAGCCTCTGGGATTACAGGCATGTGCCACTGCGCCTGGTTGTCTAGGGGTTTTTTGCAGTACGTGGGGCTTGAACACAGGACCTCATGGTGCACACTCTGTAAGTGCTCTACCACGGGGCTGCTCCTCTAAAGCCTCTGCGTGTATGCATTATGTGCTATGCACATGCGTGTGTCTATGGGTGGGGTGTGCATGTGTGTGCATGTGCCCACGGGGTGCACAGGGTGGGCTGTGTGTGCACGGGTGTGTGCTTGAGTGTGCATGCAGAGGCATGCTTCAGTGTGCGCGTGTGCAGGTATGTGGCTCGCGTCCAGTGTTTGCTGAGCACATGATGGGGACGTTTGTGTGTCTGCATACGCGTGTGCTTGAGTGTGCATGCATGTGTGCTTGAGCGTGCATGCATGTGTGGCTTTGCATGTTGTGCCCGTGCATTTGTGCAGGTGGAGCTGTGCAGGTGGATGCACACGCACACGTGAGTGGCCACGTGTGCACTGGCGTGCGTGTGTCCCTGTGGGTGTGCACACAGGTCAGTAGCTGTTTCTGGCCACTCACCTTCAAAGCTGCTTCTGGAGAATGACGCCATTGAGACCTGCCCTTCCCTAGTGGGAGGAGCCACGTCTGGCCACGCTGGTGGTTCAGCCATGGGGAGGGACGTGGAAAACCTGGCCCTGGGGAAGCCACTCGGAAGTGCAGGCGCCTGGGTAGGGGACACTGATCTGTGAAGCAGAGATGGCCCCCGAGCCTCTGGCTCATGGCTGAGCGCCGAGGAAGAGCTTGTCCCCAGCGCCCGGGCAGGGCCATCAGTGCCACCTCCACCGGAACACACTGCCCCAGGCCTGTGGGTGGGGAGCTCATGTTGAGCCTGAGGGCCTCCGCCTTCCAGGCAGGAGAGGCTTTCATCTTCCCCCACACCCTCTGAGTCGCCAGATGGGGACAAGCTGTCCAAGAGTGCCATGTCCTCCGGAGACCCAGCCCCCAGGCAAAGGTGCAGACCGGAGCGTGCCCTTGAGCTCGGCAGGGGCGGCCTCTGTGTCTGCCGAGTCAGCTGGGCCGCCATAACCAAAGAGCCTGATGGGCGGCTCACACGGCCTTCACGCCTCACAGATCTGGAGGTGGAGGTCTGAGAGCGGGGGCCAGCTCGGTCGACTCCGGTGAGGGCCTCTTCCTGCGTGGCAGCTGCCTTCTCGCTGTGACCTCATGTGGAGGCACAGAGGCCAGTGTGTCCTCAGGAGGACACTGGTCTCATCATGAGGGCCCTCGCTCACAGCCTTGTCCAGCCAGCTCTCCTCCCAAAGGCCCCCTCCTGACCCATCCCATTGTAGGTTAGGGCTCAGAACAGGAACCAGGGAGCACAGCAGGCCAGCTCCCCTGGGGGTCACCTCTGGGTCACTGGGCCTCCCCTGAAGGCCACCTGTACACCCCGTGTAGACCTGCCTGCCAGCTCCCCTGGGCGTCCCCTGTGGCCTTCCCTGTGGTTCTCCCAGGACCCCAAGTGCTGGCAAGAAGGAGGCTCACATGGGTGATAACTAGCCATCCCATAGGTGGGCACCTTCAAAAGAGCGAGGCCTGGACACACTGAGCACCAGACAGACTGATGGCTCAGGCCTCCTGGTCAGCCACACTGGAAAGGACACAATTTACGCATTAGCAATATGCCTGCCAAAAATGCTGAAAGCGAACATAATTGTTAGCAAAACAACACAGAAAGGGGCAGACAGAACAATCCCGAGGACCCACACGGCTGGGATGAAGTCCCAGTCGCAGCAGCCAGAGCAGGGCAGTGCACCAGGCCTGGCCTGTGGCTGACAATCCAGAACCACCACCTAGGAAAAGCCCAGTTACCCCCGAAGGCGGCTCCGTCCTGCCCAGCAAAGCCTCACGGGAAGATTGGGAAGGATCGAGCTATTTCCGAGTAACATCATTGTGCCTTAGAACTTGTCTCAAGCGAGGCAAAGGAGCACGACGCACGCGCAGCAGCCAGCACCGAGCCCTCTGAACTCCAGCCGTCATACCCCCGAGGATCCAAGTCAGCCATGGAACGGGGTACACTATCCATGCGCCTGACAGGGTAGGTGGATCTTGAAACATCACTGCTGAGTGAAAGAAAGAAGCCACACTCCCCCCACCACAGTGTGCGCAGTGCGGTTCCATCTGTACACAACTCTGGAAAACTCAAATTAACTTGTAATAACAGAGAACAGATCGCTGGTTTCCTGGCCCAGGGTGTGGGTGGTGTTATCCGGGAGACACAGGGGTATGGATAGGCAGGTCCGGAGCTCAAGTCTGGGAATCTGGCAGCAAAACCTTTGTCCCTGTATTCAGCATACAAACGAATTTATACCCAAAACAGAAGTTATAGTAGGGACTGTATAATAGATTTATTGAAGATAGTACACCTTTAAGGAATAATTACAGGGAAAACGGAGGCTCCCAGAGAAGCTTAGGTAAACTTGGAAAGGAAATTGGAAAAACCTGTATTCCCTGGGCTACCTGACATAAAGATGTTTCTATAAAGATAAAATGGGAGAAGGACCTGGCAATCCACTCCCTGGGCAATCGCAAAACAATCAGCCATTGAAAACCCTATGAGGGTTGCTATGAGTCAGATACTGACAGCACCTAACAACAACAACAACATAAAGAGGCTGGGATTTAGCTCAGTTGGTAGAGCGTTGCTCTGCAGTCTCTGAGGTCCTGGGTTCAAAAAATAGGAGAAGGATGTGGCAATCCACTCCCAAAGCAATCCCAAAACAGTCAGCCATTGAAAACCCTGTGAGGGTCGCCATGAGTTGGACACGACTCCATGGCAGCTAACAACAACAACATAAAGATAAAGAAGTCAGAGACAGGGGAGTTAGGCAGGCTTTTAGGTAGACGGAGAAGATGGAAGCCCAAGAGCAGAGAGACGTGCACTCAGTGATTGCAGAGAGATGAGAAGATGAAAGGGGAACGGAAAAACAGCAGGTCACATGTTCCCTCTAGTGTTATTCCAACTAGAGCACGCCCAGTGGGACATCAGCCCTGGGCACTTGTTCTGGGCACCTAGTGTGACCTGGGCCTAGGGTCTTTGTTTTATAAGTAGTTCGAGGGCTTGGGAAGGGTATGGAATCTACTTGAAAATGTCCTTCCAGTGTCCTCAGAGACCCAAGTGGCTTCTTCATCACAAGGAAGGGCAGGAGCCCTTTCCCTCCATTTCACCTGCTGACGCCTATGCCAGCTACCTATGTGATAGCAGGCCTACACTTCAAAATCACTCTGGTTCGTCAAAACAAAACAAAACAAAACAAAAAAAACAAAGACAAAAAAAAAAAAAAAACTAGCCCTCAATAAAAGCTGATAAGGGCAGTGTTATCCCCAGATCCCGAAGTTCCCCAAAGATCACCAGGGAGTCCGAAGTCACATGCGAAAGCAAAGAGCCTTTATTAAATCTCGAGCTCGAGGTGCCGATCTTCGCAGATGCAGCGGTTTAGTGTTGGACCCCGACTCGCTGCTGGTGAGGGTTTTTATTGAGGGTTACAGGCAGGAGTGGGGGGGGGTGCAGGATTGGTCAGTCCTTTGAACTAAGATGAGCTGGGGGTACAGAGTACAAAGTAAGTTTGTGTTTCCCAGAGTTTAGCCCTTTTCAGGAATTCCCTGAATTTGGCCTTTTACAAGTTATCTAGCGACCATTTACAAAGTTATCTAGCATCGCCACATTTTTTCTTAATCCAGCCTTTCCGCAGGCCCAGCTATCTCATGACACATCTGCCCTTATCAGCTTTTATTGAGGGCTAGTTTCAAGGAACCAGAGTAATTTTTAAGTGACCTAGGCCTGCTATCACAGGCAGGTGTGTCATGAGATGGCTGGGCCTGCAGAAAGGCTGGATTAAGAAAAATGTGGTGGCATTAGGTAATTTTGTAAATGGTAGTTAGATAACTTTGTAAAAGGCCAAATTCAGGTAATTCCTGAAAAGGGCTAAACTCTGGGAAATGCAAAATTACTTTGTACTTTGTACCCCCACCCTTTTACCATAAAAAAAGTTCCTGTTTCTGTAATCTGCTTCTCTGCCCCTACCCTATAAAGCCCCTAACCACTGTGAGTCAGATGCTGCTTTCTGAAAGTCCACTCCTGGGACTGAAAGTAGCCAGCAGGCCAGTCTAAATAAACTTTTCTGCTCCTGATCCATTTGTTTGTGTCTGGGAGTGTTTTTCTGGGATGGAGCCACTGGGTACAACACCTAACAGGGGGCTTGATGCAAAGGCCCTTTTCAGAATTTCCTGGTGGTTGGAAATGGTCCTTGTCTCAGTTTTGCTGGTCCTACGTACCCAAGCTGATGGGCCCAGAAGCTCACATGATCAACTAGGGGCGTAAAGTGGAGGGCAGCCACCACAAAACCTAAGGCGCGGGACCAGCTTTGCGCCAGGCGGGGCCGTGGCCCGGTTCTAGTGTCTTGAGAAAGCTGTCTCTGGAAGCCTCCTGGTTGGTGTTGAGGCCCTGGGTGAGGACTCACGGGAAGTGAGGTGCACGACTGGGGACTGGAGCAAAGGGGAGACCGAGGTGGAGGCAAAGGGCTCCACAGCACTGGTGCCTGCAGTTCTGTGAAAAGCGGAAGGCCGACCCTCGGAGCAGGGACACCCTTGAGGTCTCCAGCCAAGGGCGGAAGCTACCGCTTGGTTCTTTCTCCTGCTCATAGTAAATTGTGACATGAAAGACTCACAGATAAAGAAAAGATGGGCAGGATGTGCTTAATATGGAGTAAATATTCAGCCTCTCCCGGTGTGAAACGAGGAGCAGGTTGAGGTGCCGTTCCCAAGAGCAGATGAAGCCCAGGGCACCGCCAGGAGGGCAGCCCAGAGAGGCAGCTGTGAGTGAAGCTCACCTGAACCTCTGCTGGGATCTGCGAGGGCAGAGGAGCACCCAGGGCCCCCTGCAGGCAGGCTGAAGCCCTGCACGGGATAAAGGATGTGCTCCGCTGATGCTCCCAGCCGCATAACGAGGTTTCAGCGGGGAGATGGCAGCCTGCGGCAGGCACCGGCAGAGCACGTGGAAGACTGTGACCTGCGGCCACGTGGAGGAGGTAATTGCCCCTGGGGGACTTCTGGGCTTGGGCAGAATGGTAAAAGCGTGAGTGTGATTCTTCCCACTGGGCATGATTAGGAGCTCGAAGCGAAGAAAGAGATGACTCAGAAAGAGACTCAGCCAGCTCACGAACTGGACCGTGGGGAAACAGAGAGGCTGGAAATCGCTGGACTGAGCGACAAAAGCATCGCTCATTTCCACACTCTGCATCCAGCGAAACGTGCTCAAGTTATGGCCCGGAAGGAAAGGTGAAGCCGGAACAGAGCCGTCAAAATGCAGCCAAAGGACACTGCCAAGGCCAGGGACGGCCAGGGAGACATGGCCTCGGGAACAAACCAAATCAAGGGTGTGGGTGTGATGTCTTTTGTTACAACCGTGGGAAGAATGAAAGCCAGGCATGGTGGCGCACACCTATAATCCCAGCACTCAGGAGGCTCAGGCAGAAGGAACGACTTCAGTTTAGGGCCAGCCTGGTCTACATAGTGAGTTCCAGGCCAGCCTGGGCCACACAGTGAGACTCTGTCTCAAAAAGAAAAGAAGAAAAGAGAAGAAAGGAAGAAGGAAAGGAAGAAAGAAAGAAAGAAAGAAAGAAAGAAAGAAAGAAAGAAAGAAAGGAAGAAAGAAAAGAAGGAAGGTAGGAAGGAAGAGAGAGGGGGGAGGGAGGGAGGGAGAGATGAAGAAAGGAAAGAAGGAAAGAAGACAAAAGGAAGGAAGGAAGTATACTAGGTAGATTCTCAAGCCACACAAAAGGGTTTCTGGGATGCTTAAGGCCCTGTCCTTCAACAGCATGTTGTTGTTGTTGTTGTTAGGTGCCATCTAGTGAGTCCAACTCATAGTGACCCTCATAGGGTTTTCAATGGCTGACGTTTCATGATTGCTTCAGGAGTGCATTGCCACATCCTTCTCCCATTTTTGCAGTGCTAGGGATCGAACCCTGGTCCTCAGAGTGTGGAGCAGTACTCTATTAACCCCAGCCCCTTCCACAGCATGACATCTGCAAAATTCTAATAATTAAATAGAGAGACATGTTTCATACAGAACTGTGAGTGTGGATTTTTGCCCCAGAAGTAAATTATAATCAAATACACAGGAAACCCACAAAGTTTCTAAGGAGCTGCATTGGCAAAAGCACTGACTGAGATGGCTCCAAATGTGAAAAACCTCCCAGCCACAACTCCCTGTAAGGAAAACATCCTGAGAACATCACACATGGGCATATTTTCCAACATCTTCTTCAGCAATGGACAAAGCAAGGGAGGAACCATGTCTCAGAGGACAGAGCCAGGAGCTGAAGAGAACAATATACTATGGAGACACACCACGTCACACACTTCAAGCAATGCTCCTCGCCCCAAAGCAGCAAGGGCCAGCATTCTCCCAGGGGTACTGTAGACCCACTGAGGGAGAAGGACTGCTCTGCGTCACCCCTGCCTTCTTTCTTCTCAGATGAAATTGCCGCAGCCCTGGGGTCCCTCCTACAATGAGGTGCTGAGCCCCTGGTAACTGTTTGTGTTAGTTCACAGGGGTCTGTGATGAAGAGGAGCCTCATCGGGACGTAAACCACCCTCCCTAAAGACCTGGGCTGTAAGGCTCACACCCTGATTAGATGAGGACAGGGATGGAAGATGAACAGAGGCATGTGTGGGGGACACGGAGTACCGTGGCTGAGAATGAGGGTGGTCACCGGTGGCATTAAAGTGACCCTCACCTTCCTATGCCTTTGGGCAAGTGCTTGGCATTTTCTCCCACTGGAGAAGCAAAATGACTCACCTAGCCTCTGGATTTTGAGCTTGATGCCATGAATTGCTTTGACTACTATGACGAGGAAGTATGCCTGCTCTGAATCTTAAATGACCAGGGTCACAGGTCTCTTTCCTCCCTACTGTGCCCATTGTTGCTGTGAGACAAGCATGTTTTGGTCAGCACCTCCCCAACCCCTACAAGGATGCAGGACAAGTGGGGCCAAGCCACTCCAGGTGGGTCCAGCCTAAGCCCCTCACCTCCAGCAAATCCACAAGCACAAACCATGCCCAGCTAAGACCAACAGCCAAATCCCAGGATGACCCACAGATGAGAAAGCTACATAAATGCTGATTGTTTTGTGGCACTGAGCTTTGGGGGTGTTTGTTACACAGCAAGAGCTGACTGATTCAGCCCTATTATTTTCTCCCTAGGCAAGCTCAGGCACACCAGGGATTTCACTTGCTAAATGTGTACATGGCTCCAAAATTTTTATCTCCCATTTAGCTCACTCCTCTAAACTCCAGCTCCCTACCTGCTCTCACCCCTGGATACCTTGAGGACACTCTAAATTCAGGCTCATAGGCACCTCCAGACTGCCCTTTGACGTTCCCGTTCTACGTCTGATGCACCCCCCACCTGCCTTTTCCACCCCCTCCCCTCAATCCCACTTCTCTCCAGCCCCCACCCTAGCTCGCACTCCAGTCTCCTCTGATCCCCACATAACAGATTCTTTAAGTCATATAGCTGGCCCCTCGGTCTTCCCACCACACTCAGCCCCACATCTCACCCAAAGCCCATGGCCTGTCTCCCTCCTGACCCCCTTAAACATGACCTAGCCCTCCACCGTGGCCTTCTAAGCTCTGCAGCGCCTGGCCTGCCCACTCCAGCTCCTCCACACAGCCCCCCTGACCACCTGGAAGGTCATTTTCACCCACTCTGGGTCTTTCCCAGTCCCCCCTCCTCTGAGGATCCCTCCTCCCCCAGGGGTCCCCGGCTCCCACCCCCACCCTGTTTCCGCCGCCTGTGCATCTCAGTGTCCAGCTCATCTCTGCGGAGCAGGCCGCCCCCAGGTGGGAGGAGCCGAGGGTCTTCCTTCAGCGTTTGCTGTTCCTGGATTGGCTTCTCAGGGTCTGGAACTGCAGCATTGCGCGATGACATGATTGACAGCTGCCTCCCCAACAAGGCGTAGGTTCTAAATCTGCATTTGCCTGCTGCATTCACGGCACCGTGCCCCGCGGTCAGCACAGTGCTGGGCGCTTTGAGACACTTGGGAGTAGGTGAGGGACTTCCCAGGTAGCGTAGGAGGTCAAGGAACAGAGAAGAAGGGGGACGGCGAAGCCCCCGGGGCCAGCCCTGACCGGTGTGATGGCCCATGGAGACCAGCAGCAGCACACAGAACACAGGGACAAGGCCTCAGGTGGCCTCTCCCGGCCCAGGCAACCTGTGCCCTCTCCCCACCACGCTGCGGTCAGACTTGCTCTGCTGGTTCATACTGTCAATGGCCTGGGACCACCGAAACACTCCACTTGTTCACACTGTCAATGGCCTGGGGCCACCGAGATACCTTTCACCAAGCCACTGAACGTGACGAGCTGCCATCTGGAATAGTGCTCGGGGTCTGGAAGGACAAGTCAAAGGGCAGCAGGGCGACTTCCTGTCATGGCAGGATGGTGTGTGCACAGGAAGCTGCGGAGGAGGAAAAGCGGTGAGAGCCCTGGCGCCCGAGGGAGCCGCGTCTGCGACAAACCCATTTCCGGGGCCTCTGCCTACTTCGAGGTCCTCCTGGACACTCCAGGGACAAAGCTGTGCTGCCCTTGCCGTGCAGACCCGGCCTCAGAGTCTCTATTCAGATGGAGCCTTGGAGCCCGGGAGTCACCTCTCCCTAGCCACCCATGCTGACAGAGCCCGGGGTACAAGGGAGGGCATAGGGTCAGAAATACAGGTGTTCTGTGTCCCCCGGGGAGCCAGCTGTCTCATGGGACACGCAGGGCCAGGGCGCGGAGCCCGAGGGCAGCCGTACTGTCTTTCGGGAGAACCGTGGCCTCCTCGGTGAGCTGCAGAACGTGGCACGTGTCCAGGAACTCTCGCAGACTCTCAAAGCTCGGGACGCGCTCTCTGCCTGCGGTGGGGGCCAGAATCACGCAGCAGACGCCCGTTCTGGCATTGGAGGAGCTGGTCCCTGGCCCCTGCTCCACTCTCCCACCCCACCATTTCCAGCTCCCCCAGGGCCAAGGTAGCAAGGTGGGGAGGCTGGGGGCACCACCCAAGGAGTGGGCACCCGGGCCCCGCTCCTCCCACAGCCCTTCCTGCGGTCCCTCAACGCGTGGTGAGCACAGCCACCTGACACCCGCACTGAGGAGCAGGACAGTCCCCCGCCCGCCCCCACTGGGCAGCCTCAGTCCCCACAGCCGGGCTTCGCGTCTGGAGGGGCTCATGCCCTGTCCCTACCGACACCTCCGCATCCTGCATCCGAGCAGCCCCCACCAGGGCCCCTGTCCCACACCGCTCTTCACCCCGTCCTCCATCCAATTGTCACACTCTGTCACACAGAGTTTAGAACCTGCCCCCGACCTCCTCCTGGGCAGCCTCCACACTCCCCGACAGCCACGCCACCCCGCAGCCTCCACGTCCTGACCCCTTCCCACACGGATGCCCACTCACGCTGCTGCGGCCTCCTCCAGCCCAGTGCACGCAGTGTCCACATCCACTGCCCCAATCGCCACCCTCCCCACCAGCCACATTGGCCTTCCAGCCTCGGCTCCCCCCCTCTGCCCCCTGCCTCCCTCCACCACCCTGCGCCCCCACCTCGAGGGGCCACGGCCCCAGGCTGCACACAGCACTCACTGAGGAGAAGCAGGCTCTTGTAGCTGCGGCCGGCGCGGCCCAGGCGGAGGTAGACCAGGCCGTAGCTGTAGTCGGTGGACAGCACGTGGAAGCCCTTCACCCCCCTCACTGCAAGAGAAGCCCAAGCGGCCCGCCGCTGCGGGGACTTGAGGCCGCGTGGCCTCACCGCACGGCCTGGTGCCAGGGCCTAGTCCAGGCCTGGGCGGCCCCCACTCCTCCCCTCGCCTCCCAGCCCCGGGTGCCCAGAGGAACAAGGTCAGCTCTAGCAGCAGAGGCCGCCTCCCACCTGCCCGGGGACGTCTGTCCAGCCTGCCCCACCCCTGGGGTGAAGGGCCGCTGCGGGGGTGCTGCCCGGTTCCCACAGCCCCAGGGTCCCTACTCACAGGTGTTCCTGAACACGGCCTTCTTCCTGTCTTTTCTCAGGATCACCTCCCGAGCCTGGCAGCCCCTGGACCTGGGGGTCAGGCCCCGTGAGCTGCAGCCAGGGACCCCGGCCTGCCCCCCGCCTCGTCCAACCGCACCCACTCTCCCACTCTGGGGGCCTGGGGGTGGGGGCCAGGTGGCCCGTTTGGAGCAGGGCTTTCCAGTCTGAGGGAGGCCCACCCAGGGCTGAGAGAAAGGCTCCTCTTGGCCCTCCCTGCGGGGGTATCTCTCAAATCATCCTGGGGAGCCCGGCGCGGTGGTGCACACCTATAATCCCAGCGGCTGGGGAGGCAGAGGCAGGAGGATCGCAAGTTTGAGACCAAAGGCAGTCTGCATAATTTATCGAGACCCTGTCTCAAAAACTAAAAAAAAAAAAAAAAAAAAACTGGGCTGGAGGTGCAGCTCAGTGGTCCAGCACTTGCAGAGCATGCAGGCACGAGGCCCTGGGTTCAACCCCAGTACCAAAAAAAAAAAAAAAAAAACGAATCATCCTGGCGCTTGTCGGGGAGGAAGGGGTGGGGTGTCTTTGGGAAGGTCCAGCCTGACCAGCAGGTTTGCTTCCTCCCCAGAAGCCCCTTTCCCGTGGGCTCCTCCCTCCCTGGCCAGCCTGCGAAGGTTGCTGGGACCTTGGCCCACATCCACTCACCGGCTGAAGGCCACGACCACCTTCACCTGCCCCGTCTTCTGCACCTGCACCACAGTCGCCCCCAGCTTCCTCTTGCTCCTGGCCGGCAGGAACCCGCGGGTGTTTGTGGCGATGGCGACAATGTACCAGAACCCTGAAAACTGCAAGGACGCCAGGTGAGGGCCGTGTAGACACTGCCACCCCATGCTGCCCCCAGCCACACTCCCCCCTCACAAGTGACCCTTTCCTGAGCCCAGCCCACATCTGTCCCTGTCCAGGGCCCCAGCTGCCCAAGCCAGGCCAAAGAGGGGCTGATGCCCAGCTGGTCAGGGACCCAAGGAGGACAGGGCTGGGCTGTGGGCACCGGCGGCTCAGAGCTTCCCCTGTCCACCTCCGAGGCCCTGCTGCTTCCTGAGCCCTCAGCCCCTCCCCCCTCCCTTCCACTGCCCCGAACCCTAAGCTCGGGAGCCCCCCGCTGCAGACCTCTTGCTCTCAGGCCACGCCGGGCCTTGAGTGCTGCCATGGTGCGCCCCAGACGCTTCCCCCACCCTGTGCCCTGCCCATTCTGCCTCCCTCCAGCCTCTCGGGGTCTCCCCACGCCTCAGGCCGCAGCTCCCTGGGCCCCCTGCCCTGCCCTCTCCTTGGGGTTCTCAGCCCCTCCAGGGCTGGGGCAGGGGCAGGAGAGGCCAGACGGCGGCTGCAGGATCTGTGCCCCCTGCTGAGGTGTAGTTCCAGCTGCCCCGTGGCCACAACTCCAGAGGGTCCATGTGCCATTGCACCCAGGCCTCCCAGGCCCCTGCCCAGGGACCAGCGGCCCTCGGCTCACCTTGCTCCAGTTGAGGCTGTGGGCCTCCTTGGGGAAATGCTCTTCAGGCTGGGACCACACGGCCAGGACCAAGGCCAGGGCCAGGGCCGGCACCAGCCCCAGCCTCATCCTCAGCTGCCCTCAGCCCTGGGGAAAAATGATGGTTAAACCTCCCTGCCCAGTGCTGCGCAGGCGGCTGGCCCGCCCTGGGGCCTGGGCCAGCCGGGCCGGGGTGTGTGTGTGTGTGTGTGTGTGTGTGTGTGTGTGTGGCAGGTGGGAGGTGGGAGGCGTGGCCTTGAGCCCTGCTCCTCCTCCTGGCCCTCGGCATGGCTGCGGTGGACACTGCCTGCCTGGGAGGCCCTTGGAGGACACCATGTACTCGAGGCCACCCTGGGGCTCTGGGCCCTCACACCCCTCCCCGCCATGGGCCTTCGGTCACCACACGTCCCGGCCTACATTACAGACCTGGGCCCCTCACTGGGGAGTGGACACCCTGGACCTCTCCTCCTAGAGCCCCCAGGTGAGGGCCAGAGGGCTGGGGTGTCGTCAGAGCTCCACCTTTCGAGAAAGGTAGGCACGTGGGGGCTGCCCAGTGGCCTCCGGGCCCAGACACTGGGGCCACCTTCCCGAGGCTGCAGTGCGTGGGGAGGCCCCAGTGGACAGGCCGAGGTAGGGGTTGTGTGTGTGCATGCACTCCTTCCTGGAGGCGGTGCGCGGGGCCCGGCCTTGAGCCCCCAGCTCCCCATGTGCACCCTTCTCAGTGTGAGACTCACTGCAGCCCAGCTGTCCCCATGACCCGGGCCCAGGAGACCCTCGGCTCAGGCCAATGACAGCCAGAGCCCCCAGTGGAGAAAGCCGACCTTTAGCAGAGGCCATGCCCTCTGCCCCAGGCCGTGGGTGGGTACCGTGGCCCATGGGCCACAGATTCTGGTGGACACCGGCTCCAGCCTCCTGGTCCAGGACCCTGCACAGCTCCTGTTCAGATCCATCGCAACCCAGGCAGGCCAGCCTCTGCCTGTTTGGGGCTTAGTAGAGTCCCAGGGGAGATGTCCTCCTGTCCCCAGACCCAGAGGACCCTGGCAAGGGACGTGGGTGCAGAGACCCCTCTCGTCCTGGGGCCAGCTCTGGGTTCTGTGGTCCCCTGCCTTCCCCGCACTGACCCCTGGGCTCTTCTGCCCATCCCGCACAGGCACTGCCAGGCCCCAGTCAAGACGCGCCAGGCAGGTCCTCGTGCGAAATTGCTTTATTCTGAACCCAAGCAGGGCCCAGTGGGAGTCGTGAGCCGGCGCCAGCCCTGTAAGCCCCTGGGCGAGGAGGACGGCACCCCCCGGCTTTCCCCAGGGCACTGCGGGCTGTTGCCAAGGGCTGCAGCTCCCACCAGAAATAGGGTGAGCCCTGGAGACGGGCTCTGAGCGGCATCACCTGCCCTCGGCCCCCTTCACGGCTGCATGGGCTCTGGTGGGGTCTCCCCAGGATCCCCTGGCTCCAGCAGTCCCCCGGGGAGCAGGGGCTGATGCACCAGGTGGCGGCCCGCCTGGAGGATGGCGCGTGCACAGGTGACTGGAAGGAGAGGGGAACCAGCTGTGAGGACGGCGCTGGGGCAGCCCTGGTGCCCGGGCGTGGACCCAAGCCTCCCCTGGGAGGGGACCTGCAGGCCTGACCATGGCCGGTATGGTGGCCCTGCAAATCCCCCACACACTGGCAGAAACCAGGAGATGGCCCCAAATGCCCATCACACCCCACAGGCACCGGCACTGCCCGGGCTGCTCTGGGCCCTGGGGTGACCACTCACGGTCCTTCTGCAGCTGGGCCTGCTGCTGGGACAGGAAGCCCAGGCTGCGGCTCCACCTGGTGAAGAGCCGAGTGGCCTCCCGGCTGGCCTCCTCCGTCCGACCTGGAAGCCGAGAGGCTGTGGAGAGGGGCTGCCTGCCCAGCGACGCCGGCCCCAGCCCCTTTCTGGCCTGGACCTCCGGAGGACACCCCCAGCCCAGCAAGCCTCGAGGAAGTGGGGGCTCAGCACAGGGCGCCCCTACCCAGGGCCCCCCTACCCAGGGCCCCAGACCCTCGCCTGCCCACTCACTATACAGCTCCACGGTGCTGAAGGCCTCGTCCCCAAACTCCAGCTGGGTGAAGACCACGGCATGGTCCCTGAAGTTGGTGCCCAGCACTCGGTACTCCATCACGCCCAGGCCTAGAAGACCAACGCACAGCCCAGGCGGGGCCAGGGCCACTGCTAGCCGTGGCCACCGAAGTGGGGTCGGCCACACAGGGAGGACTGGGGGACAGAGCTCAGGAGAGGCCCCACGCTATGTCCCCTGGCGCGTGACCCCCATATGGTGCCGGAGAGAAGCAGCTTTTGGTAACTGACGGACAGACGCACGGACGAGTGCTTGTCCCAGCTCACCCTGGGGTGACTGAGGGGCAGCTGAGTCACCCTCACCTCTCCCTGTCCCTGTGGGGGTGGACAGTCTCCCGCCAAGCACCCAGCCCTCTGCACCCATGCAGGGGCCCAGGGACCCAGGCTGGGCCCCCAGGGGCGCCTGGCATTCCTGGGGGGCGTAAGCTACACCTCCTCTGTATAGGGGTCTCTCACACCCTCGCTGTGCGCGAAGCCCTTGATGAAGTCGGATCCTCTCACTCCCCACGAAGAGCTGTGCTGAGGCCCCAGAACACGCAGCCTCCTCCCCGTGGGCCCAGCCTGGGGACTGGGGACCCAGGGACCCCGCAGAGGCCGGCCTCCTCGGTGGCCCCCGGAGCGTCCTACTCACCCGGGTTCTCAAACACCCATCGGGAATTCTGCTTCAGCAGCTCCACGGTGCTTTGGAGGCAGCCATCCCGCCTAGAAAGCAAGAGGCCTCCGTGTAGCCCCGGGACCCACGGAGGACAGCGGCCTCTGTCGTCCTGCCTGGCCACCTGGCCACGAAGGCCACGGAGGGATTCATCTCCTTGAGGTCTGGGTTACGGAAACCCCGCTCTGGAAAGGTGGGCCAGGGGGACCCTGAGAGGTACCCATGGTTCCTTTTGCCTCCCAAGAAACCTGTGACGCCCACGTGGGCATCACTGCGCACATGGACGTCGGCCTGTGCGTCAGGAGAGGAGATTCCACGTAAAAAGGAGCCAAGATTCCCAGGTGTTCAGTCCCGGAGCAAACCCAACACAAGCGTGAGGGCGTTTGTGAGACCAGAGAAGCTGGTGGCAAAGGCCAGCTGGGATCAAGAGGAGCCTGCCGAGAACCAGGGAAGTTCTGAAAGGAACCCCAGCAGGAGCTGGGCCAGAGGGTAACCAGGCATGCTTTGAAGCCACAGGAATTAAAACATTAGCTTTGGGCAGACAAACAGATCAAATGAACAGAATAGGAAGTCAAAAAATGCAGCAAAATACACCAGGCGTTTAGTTTGTGAGAAAAGATGCCTCCTGGGCCAACGGGGAGTGGAAGATGATTCAATAGCCAATGTCGGGCCGCTGCGCATCCATCCGACTGTACCTCACACTGTCCCCAGGGGTAAAACTCCAGACGCATCAAAGGTGAGAGAAGCCCTTCAGAGCAGAGGGCGTGGAAGGACTCCCCAACCCTGTCGCAGCACCCTGAGCCCTCAGGACAAAACACTGCTGCGGACAACTGTGGAAAAAACTAGAAAGTACCTCACAGCAGGGGGCTGGGGTTTAGCTCAGTTGGTAGAGCGCCGCTCTGCAGTCTCTGAGGTCCCGAGTTCGATTCCCAGCACCACAAAAACAGGAGAAGGATGTGGCAACCCACTCCCGAGGCAATCCCGAAAACAATCAGCCACTGAAAACCCTATAAGGGTTGCTATGAGTCGGACACGACTGGATGGCACCTAACAACAACAACAACCTCACAGCAGAAAAGCTGTGACAGTGAAGGAAAGTGACAAGCTGGGAAAAGTATTTGCAGCTAGTTTTTATCACAGACAAATGGCCAATTTCCCTGTTATTCAAGGATTCCTACAAGGAAGAATCTCTCAAGAAAAAAGTATGCATGATATTTGAACAGAAAATTCACTGGAGAGAAAGCCCAAGACACTCGTGAACGTATATGGAGGTGGCTGTGACTCTCACAGTCAGTCAGAGAAAGCCACCTTAGAAGCAGCACGAGGGCTCACTCGTGGCAAGCAGACAGTGAGGAACCTGAGGAGCCTCGTGGGAGACCGCCCAGTCACGGGCATGTGGGCAGCACCACGGCACACGTGGCCTCGTGTTCGTAGAAGCCACATGGGAGCTGCATCTTCACCCCAACCTGCTCTGCCTGGCCTGGCCCAAGTGGCCAGAGGACCCCTCTGGCTCCTGAAGACAGATGCTGACACAAGAGGGAGGGCGTTGCGAGCAGCCAGGCTGTCCCCCGGAACTCCCATCTGTCCCCATGCCTGGTCCTCACTGTGCAGCGAGCCTGCTGGCATAACCACCAGCCGAGCTCCCCGGTCCGTGACGTGCCCTGATCCTCCCCTCTGGAAGGGTCACAGCTCCCCCATCCCTGCCTCTCCCCCCAGCCACCCTAGGGGCCACCGCACATGTTGCCCACTGATCAAGGCCAGAGTGACGCCATACAGCTAGTTTGGCAGTGGCCTCGGCGACCTCATCCCCGTGGGCTTATTCTTTTTTTTTTTTTTTTGGTGGTACTGGGGGTTGAACCCAGGGTCTCGTGCCTGCATGCTCTGCAAGTGCTGGACCACTGAGCTGTGCCCCCAGCCCTTTTTTTTACTTTTTGAGACAGGGTCCCGCTAAGTTACACAGACTGCCTCTGGTCTCGAACTTGCGATCCTGCTGCCCCCACCTCCCCAGCCGCTGGGATTACAGGCGTGCGCCACCTCGCCCTGTGGGGTTATTCTGTGAGAGACCCAGTGGCCTAGGACAGCACGTCTGAGCCTCCTTTAACTCACACACTCAGAAGGACCGGCAGAAGGGACACCTGCCCCGCTGACCGTGGCCTGCCACGCCAGCCAGGGACGAGGAAGCACCAGGCCGGGCGGTCAGAGGCCAGCCGGGCCAGTGGCCAGGGGCACAGATGCAAGATGCTGGTGGAGGGCAGATGGCTCAGAGCAGAGCCCAGTGGGCAAGGGGAGGGACATGCAGCAGGCGAGGGGAGACCACCATGTGCCCAGGGGCAGGTCTGCTGGGTCCAGGTGGCCTCTGTCTGAGCCAGTGCAGCAAGACCACACCTACCAAAGAGGCCTGTGTGGGCGCTGCCCACCCACCTGTGCCGGGAGGACCGCACCCTCAACTTGTTTTCCGGAGTGAGGGTCACCACGACGCCTTCAACGGTCTTCATGTCCTTCTCCACCATGAAGCCCTTCTCGCGAGAGGCCACTGCGAGAACGTACCAGGGCCCGAGGAGCTGCGAATGGGACAGTCAGCTGAGAGGTGGCCTGACGCCCCTCTCTCAGGGGCATCCTCTATCTGGGAGCACAGGGCCCTCACACAGCCCAGGGCGCCTCCCCCACCCATGCCCTTCTAGGCTGGCCCTGGAGGACCGGAAGCTGTGTGGCCAGCTAGGCCCGACCTGCTGCCCAGGATCACTGTTACCGGCTTAGGGTCCAGCCTTCCCAGCCACACTGCCTGGACCCTGGGCTCAGAGACCAAAGCAAGAAGAGTGGCCAGCAGCGCCACCCGCATCCTTCCAGGCGTCCAGACACACCGCATGGCCCCAGGCCAGGATGGGCTGTCTCCAGCCTGGACCCTCTTTATGGCTCTGAATGCCACGTGGGCGGCCACTAACCACGGGGAACCCTCCTGGCCTCTCTTCTCTCCAAGTGGCAAAATTACCCAAGGGGTGGGGCACATCACACTGGGTGTCTGTGTGGGGCCAAGAGGGAGCCAGGTGGAAATGTATTTGCAACTAGTTTTTATCATAGACAAATGGCCAATTTCCCTGTTATTCAAGGATTCCTACAAACAAGAAACTCTCAAGAGAAAAATATGCATGATATTTGAACAGAAAGTTCACTGGAAAGAAAGCCCAAGATGCTCAGTAGTGGCCGAAAGTGGCCTCCACCCAAAGCAGTGTCAGTATCAGTAGTCTGAGAGCAGAGGTAACGCGAAGTGAGTGACAAAAGATTAGAACAGCTGACCTGTTTCAAAACAGCTGGCTAGTCAACAGTGCACTGCTAATCTCTGCTTCTGCCCCTGCCTCCTTCCCCCAGAAGTTTCCAGAAGGAGCATCCCAAAACCAGCCTCCCTTCCCCGGATTTGGCACTTTCCCCCGCTGAGACCCGGAAGGTTCTAACAGCTCCTCAGGACAGGCACAAGCTGGCCAGGAACAAGAGGTTCTTCCAGACACTGCGGTTTCAGATGTCTCTTGCTTCAGTCATTACAAATGCAAAAAGTCTTCTTAAAAAGGCTCCCACCACCTCCCGGCCCACCCACCCTTCTGTTCTGCTGGCCGGCGGCCTCTTGGCACCCCCACGCACCCCCTGCCAGGCCTTCCTGTTCCTTCTACCCCACCATCCGGACCTGTCTGCTCTCCAGCCAACTCCGGCCCTACTACCTCCATCTCTCCTCCCTGGCCTGTCTACAGCGAGGACCCCAAAGCTTTCCGAGACCTGTCTGCAGCCTGGGCTTCCTGCTGCTGGGTCACTGGGTCCCCTGCCCTGCAGCAGAAGGCTCAGGGGGTGTAGGGAGAAATTGGGAGAAAATTGATAAAAACCCCAAAGCTGGGAAAACAGCTTTTGAAGATCTGGTTTGTAAATTAGAAATCTAGGGAAAATGAAAGTAACTTGGTTGGACATTTGTACAAAACCCTACACAAATCCCCCGAACCTGATTGGACAATTGGACTCAAAGCTGATTGGCTCAGGCCATTCCGTGGGCGAGCTATATAAGGAGCTGCACTGCGGCAGCTCGACCCCTTTCCCTTTTTCACCCAGACCTTCAACCACCAACAAGGAAAGACCCCGTTTTCGCCTGGACCACCGATGAAGAAACAGCTCTCTCTGCTGTCTCTCCTGGACCTTCGGTGAGGAAAGAACGCTCTCCCGACCTGACCATCCACAAGGAAAGAACCTGCTCTCCCTCTGATCACCGTCGAAGCAAGAACTCTCTCCTCGTGACCACCAAGACCACCAACACAGGCGCTTGCCCCTGGAAGGCAAAAGTGCCCAAGGCTTTTCCTTTCTCCCATCTCCACCAGCTTCCCAAGGGCCACAGGAGCTGTGCCCCTCACCCAAGGGTCCTGAGTAAATTAGTATCTGTGTGCACGGCGGCGCCGCCCGTCCAAACATCTGGGCCGGGGGGGGGCGGCGTGTGCCCCACAAGGGGTTCTATCTGAACCCTGTAGCCCAGGGAGAGTTGGCTGGGGGATCCTTCAGCCACGTGCCAAGGCCTTTGGCCTGTACCCGCTGGGATTCAGTCGCTCAAAAGATCATGCATCACAAAGGATTTAGCCAGCACCTCTGCAGAGCAACGAGGCCGTGGGCACTCGGGGCCTGTGCCAGGGCGAAACTAGAGCTCACATTTCCCCTGCCCAGGCCCATCCTACTCCTTCTCCCTCATTCTCACTCTGAGCCCCACTCAGGACGCTGGCTTCCTGCAGGTCAGACATGGCCAGAGTTGAGAAGGAGGAAGGCAGAGAGCTCAGGGCTCCTGTGGAAGGGTCTGCAAAGGCAGCCCGGGCAGCTGCTGGAGGTGCCACAACCAAGGACGAGGGGGCAAAACCAAGAGGGAGGGGCTTAGGTCCAGAGCTTCAGGAGGAAACGTGGAGCTGGGCCCAAACCCTCAAGAGGAAACCTCATGGGCCAGGCTGGGGGCAAAGGGCTGCCAGAACCCAGTTCCCAGAGCAGCCACGAAATAGTGCCACAATGCAGCTGCCTCTGGGGTGCCAGGAATACAAACCCACAGAGCCCCCGTGGGACAGCAAGGCCACTCCCCCGAGCTCACCCAGGAGGGAGTCGGCCACATCCCCTGCGTGGGGCAGAGACTCCTGGGCAGTCGCGTGGGGGAGTCAGTGCCAGCCTCTCCCTCACGGCGCTGCCCGTGGCTTCCTGGTACAGGGTACCCTTGGGTTTGGCTGGGGCAGGTTCGGCCTTCTCCAGGGGGTCCAAAGCAAGAAGTAGAGCCAGAGATTAGGGACGCTGCCAGTGATTAATCACGTTCTGGCCTGCGGGGGTGATGTCCCAGGAACAGCTGATGGTCTCCTGTGTGGGCCCTGGAGACCGCATCCGGCTTCCCCCTTACGGCCAGCTGCCTGCATGGGGAGGGGCGGCTCCTGGGCCGGCCAGCGCGGGCCGCAGGTCTGAGTTCCCCCTTCATGGATGGCTCTGGCCACACAGTATCTCAGCGACACCGGAGGGTCTCAGCTCACGCGCTTTGCTGCTGTCTGCCTGGGGGCTCTGCAACTGTGCCCTGGGGCTGCCAGCCCTGCCCTCGGCCGCCCTTCCTTCCACTGAGTCCAGCCTGCACTGCACCCCCGGCACTGTGTCTGCCTCAGATGTGTACCCCACCCCCAGCCTGAGGGCTTCTCCTCCCCTCCCGCCTGCATCTCCCATGACCTAGGCATCAGGCACCCCTCAGAGTGAGGCCCCACAGAGGGCCAGGGGTTCCTCTCCAGAGGCAACAGGGGCAGCCAAAGCAGGACAAGCCCTGCCCTCGGGTGGCAATGACTCCTGGCCCCTGGCTAGGCCTTTTGTGCCTACAGCTTCTCAGACACACCAATTCTATACCCATGAGCCTGTGTTCAACTCCTGCGATGTAAAGACCTTGAGTGGTCTCTGTGTTTCCAGCGGAACCCCAGGGGCAGAGACTGGGTCTCCGGAAGGAGGGTCAGCTCACCCTCCCGCGGGAGCCCTGTAGTCTGTTCAGACACAGACGGAGCACGTGGCTTTCTGCCCACTTGCCCACGATTGCTGCAGGGGACCAGCATGTTGCCCTGAGCGATGTCATATATCAGTGTCCCTGGGGGACATTATAACAGGAAGCCAACATGGCATCCAGCCCCACCACAAGGGACGAGGCGTAGGACTGTCTGTGCAGGAAATGCACACTGCTGCTGGTGGCCTTGCCAAGTGGAATAAAGGAGAGAACTATTGTCTGGTACGAGATCTGCACCCAGGTGCTGGCAGTCATACTGTGTGTCCCACTAAGATCTAGAAGGAAACCTTCAGGTGCCTTTTTTTTGTTTGTTTGTTTTTTGCAGTCCTAGGGGTTGAACCCAGAGCCTCGTGCCTGCATGCTTGGCAAGCACTCTACCACTGAGCTGCACCCTCAGCCCATTTTCTTACTTTTTTTTTTTTTTTGAGACAGGGTCTCGCTAAGTTACGCAGACTGCCTCTGGTCTCCAACTTGTGATCCTCCTGACTCCACCTCCGGAGCCACTAGGATTACGTGCCACCACACCTGGCTCCACATGTCCTTCTGAATGAGAGAGACCCACAGTTAGTCTGTGTGACCACTTGCCTGTTCCAAAGGTCAAACAGGTTGAGGTCGATGGTGCCACCTTCCATCTTCCCCACCTTGGGCAAGAGTCCACAATTCTCCCAAGGATGTCAGCTCTTCCAGTTAAAATCCAATGGGCGGTGGTTCTGGCAGCTTCTGCTTGACCTTCCCACAGTGCAAAACCTGGTGTGTCTGTATTACCCTCTTCCTGTGGAACTGTTTTATAAATGGTGCCTGAGATGTGGTTAACATCAAATGCAGCCTTTATGTTATGGACTCCAGGATACATGAGTCTCCAGTTGTTTGAAGGGTGGTCACATCATATCCAGTGACAATATAATTAATACTGTTATGTTAATTAATACTGTTATGCTGTTTTATAGAAATTTATATACCGGTAAGAGGGTCAGAAAAGAATGTGGCTAGCCAAAATGATGCCTGCGGCTATACCACTGTGGTATCTGATCCATTAGATCTGGGAAGCTAAGCAGTGTTAGGCCTGGTTAGTACTTGGATGGGAGACTGCCTGGGAATACCAGGTGTTGTAGGCTTGGGAAAAGGACCTGGCAACCCACTCCCAAAAAACAGTCAGCCATTGATAACCCTATGAATAGCAGGGAGGCACTAGCAATACTGTTTTGCCTGTTGTATATAGGGTCACTATGAGTTAGACACTGACAGGACAGTACCTAACAACAGCCAAAATGATAGACAATGCCAATTTTTGTTTGTTGTCTTGCAACTCCATTATTTCCCCCTCTGTCATGGCATGGATGTGGCTGCAACTTTCAGGCTTCATTTCCCAGACACCTTTGCTATTTGCCTCCCAGGAGTTCTGAAAGGTGTATCAGTAGGCACAGGCAGAATTCAGCATAAGGCAGAATTTGGAAGGTGGAGGAAAGGTGATGCCATTTGTCTTTACATGGTTTTCTGGAGGAGTTCCAATAAACCATATCACAACCCTGCTGTGGAGAGACTCCCATGGTAAAGGGGAACAGAGGTAAGCCAGCCCCTGTGCAAACTTTCAGCTAAGCTTTCCTCTACCTCGTTGGCCAGAAAAACCTCATATCTTAACCTTGGATTAGGAGAGTCCCTGACTCCTAGCATCTCAGACACCTGATAGAAGAAAATGGAATTTCTCTTGGAAGACAATCTCTCTCAAATTCCCATCTGCATCTTCAAGTTAATCTGGCCAACTATTTTTAATATGTTTTCCAACCAAAACACTTGAGCCTAAGGCAACATGAGTGAGAAACTGCAGAAAAAACAGACAGTAGAAGCAGAGCGATGAATATGTCCTTCAGCAGATTATCTGACATAGCCTGTGAAAACAGCTCTGAAGATGTGCTTATATGACAGGTTAGAGGGACCCACCTCTCCCTGGGGTGCTGGTCAGGTGCTAAATATTGCTAAAGCACTGTTAAACACTGTTAAAATATCTACTAATGTTAATGATAAGTTCTTATAGTTTGTACTCCTGATGTTTATTTTCCTATAAATAAGCAAAGATGTTGGGGGAGGGGGTGATGTGACTCCCTAACTGACAGCTGTTAGACTCTTCCCTGGTGCTCTGACTGCCTTGAGCAACAGATCGTCAGTGAAGCAGCCAGCTGGACTACCCCTATGCCAGCACCAGCTGTTCTGAGCACTCCACGAACACCTTGAGGAAGCTGCACAACAATCAGAGGTGATTGCTCCCAAAGCACAACTCCACCTCCTGAAGGTGTAGCCCCAGCCATGACTGCTTCAAACAGCTGGCACCAGAATTTCCCTGAAACCCGTTTCCACCCAGTCCAAAGGGGGAGCACTCCCCCTGGTGGCCCAGAAGACGGACTATTGAGACTGGTGCAAAACAGACAATATCATGATTGGTGTGACTACAAGCTTTCATATGGTCTGCTGTGGTTAGTGAAAACATGTCTTTTCTGGCTTTTTAATACATAAAAAGGCTGTTAGGCTCATTTTTTGAACCATCCAGGAGACCCCCTCCTATACTTTTGCCACCCCAGTG
This sequence comes from Pedetes capensis, assembly GCA_007922755.1. Classification (NCBI taxonomy): domain Eukaryota; kingdom Metazoa; phylum Chordata; class Mammalia; order Rodentia; family Pedetidae; genus Pedetes; species Pedetes capensis. Next base: position 1,038 of record VMDO01009585.1, on the reverse strand, counting down.
CTGCCTAATTTTGATATCTGTCATTAGTAGAGCTTGCTGAGCTGGTGACATGAAAAAAGAAATGATGGTACTAGTAACAGTGGGTCAGCAGCGGTGAAGCCAGGGGAGTGGCCAGAAGCCATGACAGCAGCAGTAGCAGCAGAGTCATGGAAACATCCAGCAGCAGTGACAGTGCCGGAGCCACAGTGGTGACAGTGGCAGCAGGAGGCAGCACCAAAGCAGTAGCAAAGACAACAGCATGAGTGGCCATAACAGTCACAGAAGCAGGAGCAGTAGCTAAAGGCAGTGGTAGCAGCTGGCCCAGTAGCAGCAGCCATGAGAGCAGCTGAAAGGTTCCAGGAAGAAGCCAGAGCAGAAACAAGAGGAACAGAGGAAGTAAAGAGGCGTGAGTGGGGAGACCTGAGGCAAGGCATAATAGGAGACTGTAAAGAGCCAGAGAAGAGGCTCTGCCAGCCCTGGTCACTGGAAGAATTCCAGGGCTCAAGGGTCAAGGGTCTCAGATGCCTTGGGCCCAAGACTTGTAACACTAGCCAGAGTCAAGGGCTGGGGAATCCAAAACCTAGGCCTACACAAGAACTGTTGTACTCCTCCTTCCCTCTCCCCACTTCCTGGCTCCCACGAAGTGAGCAACTTTCCTCTGCTTGCCCTTCTACACATGATATTTCTGCCTTGCCACAGTCCTGAAGCAATGGAGCCAGCTAACCATGGGCTGAAACCTCAGGAACCATGAGTCAAAAGAAATCTTTCCTACTTTAAGTTGATTCCCTCAGGTATTATATCACAGAGATGAAAAGCTGACTAACACACCTCTCCATGAAATGAAAGGCTACAGTAGTCTTTTTGTATACTTAGCTACTATAAGAAGAAACAAAATAAAGATTAAAAACATTTTGGCTGATGAGAATGACCCCATTGAAGAAGAAGGAGAAGAAGAAGAAGAAGAAGAAGAAGAAGAAGAAGAAGAAGAAGAAGAAGAAGAAGGAGGAGGAGGAGGAGGAGGAGGAGGAGGAGGAGGAGGAGGAGGAGAAGGAGAAGGAG